>VWZP01000206.1:722035-815595 GCA_013396995.1 Dicaeum eximium
GGAAGTTGCTATTATTTCAATAATGGTCTACTAGAAAAAAATTAATGCATTTGCAGCCTCAGAGTAATTGCTCGGTGTATTTCACAGAATCAGAATCACAGAATGGGTAAGGCTGGAAGGGACAATCAGAAGTCATCATTTAGATGCCTTCCAAGAAAGAGACATCAGGAAAAATAAATAATATGGTGAGCTAGAAGATCATTTAGTTTGGGATTTGAGTTTATTGGAGAATTTGAGAATACGAACACCTAAATCTCATTGCAACATATTTGAGTTACTGATCATAAGTTTGTTGAAAATTAAGAGCTGTAATTCTAATCCTCCTCTTAATCACAGAATTATAGAATGTCCTGGGTTGGAAAGGGCCTCTAAAATCATTTAGTTGCCATCTCCCTGGCATGAGCAAGGACACCTTCCACTAGATCAGGTTTCTCAGAATCCCCATCCAACCCAGCCTTGGATCCTTAATGGATGGTTGCCCTCAAGATTCAACAATTTTGGGAGAAGTTTTTGGTTTGGAGCTTTTTTTACTGTAAACTAACCTGTGCCTCTTGTGTTAAAACCAGCTCTATCAACTGGCCAAAGTATTGGGCAACGGTCATGAGCGTTTCGTTAACACAAGATTTCATGGACTTCAGTGTCTCTTCATCTTCAGTCTGTAAGCACCTGAAGAGAAAGAGGTGGGAAAGGAATGAAGGAAAAATGATACAAAAGACCTGATTGTCAGAGGTGACGCCCGTGCTAATCACAGGATATAACTGGAATTCAGCTTTCACAAGGACTTTGTGTCATTAGCATCATTTTAATCAAAGCTTTGTCTGCACAGAGTAAATACACCATGAAAGGATGGACACTACTGAATAATTTTGGGATCAGAATTTACCTCACAGACTGCAGGCCTAACTTTGCTGCAGATGCTGTGTGTTTATACAGTGCAACACTGCTCTTTTCCTCTTATGCTGATAGCTTCCCTCTTGGATGCCTGCATTTCAACTGCAGCTGTGCATATCCACCCATCTTCCATGATCAATGAAGGGCTTTCAGTAATTCTCATTTCTTTACCTCCTTTCTCATAGTTTAATGATAGCAGGATAAGGATGAAGAAAGAAATGTGTGCCCAGATGAGTTAAACAGCATGATCAAAGATAAAATTGGGCCCTCTATACAGAAAGCGCCTTTACAGAGTTACTACAGTTATCCTGTAACCAGTGATGTTTGGCTGGAATTGAAGAAATGAGAAAGATGGAAAACTTTATACAATTCAAATAAAATAACAAATACTTCCTCACAGAAATGCATTCATTTGTGTTGTCAAAACACCATCCACCCAGGCAGGCCACTGTAATGGAAGATAAATATATAGAGAGATATAGCTATATAGAGATAGCTCTATAGATAGATAGACAGATAGATATTGATAGATATTTGGGTGATCAGCCTCTCTACCTGCACACAGGTCACCTTTTCAGCTTTACCTGTCAGCCACCTATATAAATTTTTTGTCAAAAAGACAAGAAGGGAGAGGGCTGATTTGGGTCAGACATTTTGAGATTGGAGCTCATTATTAAGCTGTGTGGGTTTGTCAAAAAGTAGTAGTGCTCCAAGAATGTTATTTCCTGACAATTAGAAGGTGTTTTTCCCTGATTAATGACTTGCACAATGTTTAAAGTAAACCCAAAAAGAGTGATTGAACTGTGCTGGAGGAAATGGGTAACTTATGTTAGAAGTGGAAATAGCATGAGAAGGATTACAGAGATTTTTATTTTCCATTCTCAGCATTCCAGAGTGCAGGGAGATGAGTAAAGCTACCACTATGATTTAAAGGAATGTGTATTTACTTGGGTTTGATTTACAATGCATGGATATGTTCATACAGGAACACGTAGTAGGAGTCTCAAAATCCAAGTTTTCACACCAGCTGAAATCCTGACTCCACAGAACTAGAAGGGAACTTTGTCACTGATAGCTGTCATGACCAGACTTTCTCCCTTGATGTCTAAAAGTCCTGAAAAATCCACTTGCATGCAGCTTTGTGTCTGCATCAGACTCTTTGTGCAACAGCAGATCCCATCTTTCATTAGGATGCAGTTTAGGCAAAAGCAACTCACTTCATCCACCAGAGATTAACATTTAGAAAGCCTTGCAGAGTGTTATAGCAGCCTAGATCAAACAACTGAGGATGCCTATGGATTTGTGTTTCTCATTAGAATTTCTACAACAAAATAAAACAGCAAAATTAATACTTCAACTACAAAATTTAAGTTACCTTTCTGTGAATGCTGTAAATTCTGAGCACTTGTCTATTAAGAGTTTTTCAAGCTGCAGAGAGACCAAGAGAAAGTGGTTTTAAAGTTATATCCATACACACAATTGCTTTACAAAAATAAATAATCCTTGTTTGTTAATCGAAACCCTCTCAAAACATATTTCATAGGAACACCTTTCATCTACTTTTCTGAATAAAACAGGTAGAGCTAAAACTGAGATTAACAAAAAAAGTAGCATTTTCTACATTTGAAATGCAAAGGGTGGGTGCACAGATGGGGTGTCAAAATGCTTTGGTCCTGTCGTCCTCAAAAGGAAAGCATTTTTTCCATGCTATTTTTCAACATTATTATTATTGAGAATAGCATATGATAAAACAGGACCCTAAGTAAGTCAAGAAGAATTCCCTTGCTGAAAAGGGATTGGAAAGCCTTAAGGGACCAGTATCAGTATGTAAGAATTTCTTACAGGTTTTTTGAGGCAAGTTTTAATTACTGCAACAAAATAAAAATCCAAAAAGCGAGAGAAACGTGCCATCAGGCAGGGCATCCTCTCACCTGGTGCATTTCCTCTGAGGAGCCCCTGGTGCAGGTGTTGTACTCGTTTATCATGGAGTGCACGTGGCAGTTGAGTCTCACCGTCATGCTGTGCACCCTCTGCCACCTGCCCTTCTCCAGCTTCTGAGCAATCCTGGTCAGCTCTGTGCTTATGATCCAGGCTCTCTTCAGCAGGAGCTGCAAGTTGTCACAGGTGCTGTACTGGGAGGAAAGGAGGAGCTCGTTCTGCTCGTCCTTCTCGACGCTGATGGGCTTGGACTGCAGGATGCACATGCACTCGCAGTCCGTCATCAGCTTCAGGTCTTCCATCCACCGCTGAACAGAGTCCACCTGCATCAGGTGCATGCTGGGGGCCAGACAAGGAGGGGGAAGAAGGAGGTAAAGCAAAACAACCTTAGAGTAAGCAAAATAACCTTAGAATAACCACCAGCAGCACCCTACAGCTGCACCCACTCCTAGGTTGCAATTGATTGACAAAAGGTTGAAAAACTGAACAATTTGCTTGCAGTAAAACAGCAACACATTTAGCTCTTTGTTCCAAAAGCAGGTTCTGGATTTCTAATCACTTTCATGCCACATACCCTGCTATAAAATTATATCTGAAAAATCAGTGGATATTGGAGATAAGTAAGAAGAAGTTTTGATTGTGTTTTCTGGGGAAAATGTTCCTTGTACGTTCAGTTTTATTTGGGAGAAGGAGCAAAGTTATGGGTGTGTTTGCTTGTTTTTTATGGGACTATCAGGTTTTTCTAGATGCTTGGCCTATCAAATGCTTAAAATAAAATTTTACCTTGCAGCATCTCTCCCATCCCTTCCAAACTTACACAGCCAAACCAAGACAGTGAACAATACTGCCAACAATATCTATTTGTTCCATGTCATAATCCCTGAAATAGAGCTGGATTCTACTTCCTGACCAGAGCTTTACCTTCCCCCTTATTTCTCATTGTTCTCTGTACAGTTTGCACACTGACTTCCAAAGCACCTTTTTTACACTACAACAAATAAGATGTGAACCAGCAAGGCTGAAAAGCTCCTTGACAAGTGTACCCTGACACAAGGGCAGTGAGCCTGCCTTTTGTGCCCTTGCATCCTCCAGCCAGTAAAATGTGGTACCTGAGGCAGAAGTTGCACTGATTCCAAGCTTATTTTTGAGGGATCACAAATTTTATAGTCTTGAGATGAAGATGCCTAAACTTTTTTCTTATAAGGCACCCAGATCCTAATAAAAATACCTTAATCCTCACCCCAAGCATACTAAAAGTTTCCAAAGAACTGAAAATGAAAGGTAAAGAAAGTATTAGATTAAGTGAAAGCAAGAGAAAATGGATTTAACTATTTTTTTCAAACTTCTATTGGTATCTACAGTTATTATGACAGTGTAGTAGATTGTTGTCTACCTTCTGGATACGTGTGCAAATTTTATGATGCTATACCAGAAAGGACAACAAAAAAGTTTGTATTATAGTCCCTATTCTCTTAATTCAGATACTGATTTACTGCAACTCAGCAGTAAAGTTCTGTGCTGATATATAAAGCCTTACTGCTAGGACAAAATCTGCAATTACATTAGCTAAGCTAAGGAGGACCAGGTGGAAGCCTTTTCAATTCTTGTGCTTCCATTTATACAGTGAGCACCAGCTGAACTCAAGAAATCTCCTGCCAGACCACTCCAGTAATATTCCATAAATAAACAAAATGTATTTATATACACAGGAAAAGGAGACTCACGTCAAGTATAATTTCATGCAAACTGACAGCAAACAAGATACAAGAGATCAGTTTCATTGATCCAATCTCCCTTTTCACAATATATGATGAAACTACTTTTAATTTTGAATTTTACAGGCTACTGCTATTTAAGGTCTTTATTTCACTCAGCTCTGAATATTGTGTAATTGTATTTCATGATCGATTGAGGCCCACTTTCTTCTTGCTATGTGTAGTCTCCTTATTGCCTTTTTGGACCTGAAGCAAGGTTTCCTAATAAACAAAAACAACAACTTTAGAAGTTTAGAAGTAGAGACCATGATTTATAATGGCGTGCACAGCTTGCATGCAGAAATGGATAAACTCATTTGACACAGAGTAATGTATCTTTCATTTCCAAAGTGCACTGTGATGATTAATTAAATATCTGTTTAGTAAGTAGAAATAAACTTCTACATTATAAATTCACATGGACAAAAAACTACAATAGAAAGTTAGTGAGGAAAAAACAAAACAAAACAAAATAAAAATAGTAATTCGTATTTCCTTTAGTCTCAAAAGCCATTCTTCACTCTAAGGAGAAAAAAAAAGGGAATAAAAATTGTACAAGAAAAAAGAAAAAGAAAAAGAAAAAACATAGATGTTAAAAAACTTTCCTTGTTTGCTTCTGTTCCTAATAATTACCAGAAGTACAACTGTAGAATGTAGGATATTTTTTCACTGAAACTTGGCATTCCTTAACTGACAACAAGAGGAAAAAATTATACCATTTATCTCCTTCTAGAGGACTGAAGACTCCCCCTGCTTACTGTGTCAGCTTTTCTGACACATTGTCCTTTAAATTAGACACACCTAATTATCACTCAAATGAAATACATTAATGATTCACCTTCATCTAAATCTCAGTGTATTTAGAGAAAATCTTCCTAAGCATTCTGCAGATGAATTTGCAGATTCATTTTTTACATATTAAAATGAGGAAAGCAAAAAAGTGTGATCATTCCTAATTAGCTATTAAGAGTCATATTCCAGATGGAATTTACTGAACTCAAAAACCAAGTTGGAAATTTCCATTTTGTCTCCCAATTACTGAAAAAAAAAATCTACGCCTACAAAATAAAAACAACCGTAATAGTTCAGACAAAAAAAAAAAAAACACCTCTGTTTAGCCCATTATTCTGGTCCCAACATGCCCATTAGGAGATGCATAAGGAAAGATTATAAGAAGTGTGGCAAGAGCTGAGCAACCCCTCCTTCCCATCTTCTGGCAATTAGTGGTTTGGGAACTTCCTCGGGCAGAAGTTGTGTCTGAGTAGGATGTTTTTACAATTCATGAAACAAAAGTAGCCATTAATCCCTTTCTGAACTCTGTTAAACTTTTGGCCTTTGCAACATCTAGTGGCGGTGTCTAACATTGTTTATTTTTTTGTACGAAAAGTGTTTCTTATTGTTTATTTTAAACTTGCTGCCTGGAGATATGAACATAAACACTTCAGTTGTTATATTCTAAGAGATACTGTAAATTAAATGATGGCTTTGCATTCACCCTCTTCATGCAATTTATTATTTTGTTTGCTCTACCTCATCTTCTCTAGGTTATTTTATTTCCATGGTATAGAAACTCAATCAATCTAGTCAGTGCCCTTATAGACAGTATTCCAACCCTCTGATCATTCACTTACTGTTCCCACCTTTTCAAAAAACTTTTTCCACTTTCCCTATGTCCCAAGAAGTGATGGGAAAAACAGGACACAATACACAAGACTCAGGTAAATTTATACATTTGAAACTTATTTTCTGAACTGTCCCTATTTTCCAACAAGTCTTAAATTTTTTTTTTTACTAAAGTGTTTTCCAGAGAGCTATTTAATTTTTACCTTTCTGAAAATATACTTATTTTAATTTCAGAATCTTTTCCATGAGTGATAATACATAATGTAGAGTTCACTGTACATGTTGAGAAAGAAATTCAGTTCCCTTTACCTCCTCATATGTACTACTTTATGTTCATTAAGACATAATTTCTTCTAGCATTTTACAGTCTCATATTGTCCTGCTTTTATAAGTATTTCTCAGGTCATTAAATACATTAAACAAGATTTGCTCAAGCATAAGAGACCTTACTTGTGTGACTTCCCACAGTTCTCTCTAATTTAGCATAAGTACCTGGTTAACTGGCTCAAATCCTGATGTTTATAGAATCATGGAATCACTTAGATTGGAAAAGGCTTCCAACACCATCAGGTCCAACCATTAACCCACCACTGCCAGGTCCATCACTTCATCCTGTCTTTAAGTGCCTCTTCTACACAGCTTTTAAATACCTCTGGGGATGGTGACTCAAGCACTTCCATGGGAATTCCATTCCAGTGCTTGACAACATTTCCAGTGAAGAAATTTTCCCTCATTTTCAATCTAAACCTCCCCTGGGTTAATTTAGGGTCATTTCTATTTGTCCTATCACTGGTTATTTGGGAGAACAGATCAGCCCCCCACCTTGGTCCACCCTTCTTTCAGGCAGTAACAAAAAGAGACGTGATGTGTTCCTCCTCAGCCTCCTTCCCTCCAGGCTGAGCATCCCCAGCTCCCTCAGCTGCTCCTCATCACATCTGTGCTCCAGACCCTTCCCCAGCCCCATTTCCCTTCTCTGGACTCTCTCCAGTCCCTCAATGTCTTCCTTACAGTGAGAGTCCCAAAACTGGACACAAAACTCGAGGTGTAGCCTTACCAGTGCCCAAGCACAGGGGGACAATCCCTGCCCAGGTCCTGCTGGACAATGTTCATCCAAGCCATGAGCAGCCAGTTCCTCCAGCAGAATGCTGTGGGAAACAGTTTCAAGGTCTTTCCTGGAGTCCAGACAGACAGACAACAGCTACAGCCCTTCCCTCAGCCACTAAATGTGTCACCTTGTCAGAGGTCAGGTTGGTCAAGCAGGACCTGCCTTTCCAGAACCCCTGTCTGATCCCCTGGCTGCCCAGGATGAGCTGCTCCATGACCTTCCCTGGCCCTGGGGTCAGGCTGACAGGCCTGTAGCTCCCTGGATGCACCTTCTGGCTCTTCTGGAAGGCAGGTGCCACACTGGCTGAAAAGCAGCCACCTGGGACCTCTCCATTCAGAGAGGTGTGCTGCTAAATGATGGAAAGCTGCCCAGTGAGGACTTCTACCAGGACTCTCAGTGTCTTTGGTAGATCCCATCCATCCCATAGATTTTTGTGACCATTTCCCCTTGGAATATGGGGGCTTCATTCTGTTCCCTGCCCCTGCCCTCCATCTCAGGGGGCTGAGAAGCTGTAGAACAGCTGGTCTTACTATTAAAGGCTGAGGCAAGAAGGCATTGCATACCCTGAGCCTTTTCTCATCCTGTCACCATGTTTTACCCCCACATCCAATAAAGGGGAGGTCCTCCTCAGCCTCCCTTTTGTTGCCAATTTATTTATAGAAACATTTTTATTGCTTTTTTACAGCAGTAGCCAGATTCATTGTGGTTGGGCTTTAGCCCTTCTAATTCCTCCCTGCATAACCCCATGGCACCCCATAGCTCTCACACGTGGCTCTCCCTTTCTTCCAAAGGTGATAAACTTGCCTTTTTTCCCTGAATTCCAGCCTGTCTGTTCAGCCAGGCCAGTCTTCTTCCCTGCTGGCTCATCTTCTGGCACATGGGCACAGCCTGCTCCTGTGCCTTTAGGATTTCCTCCTTGAGAGGAAGATGTATAGATACATAGATGGATAGTAGTTACCCACTAGTTAAAATTACTGGATTTAGTATGCCATGGCATATTGACAAAAAAGCAATTTATCTAGACTACATTATAAAAGCAGCATTTAATGTAAAAACAGTTGTAAAAGTAATTCAGTGCAAAAAGAAAATTCAAGAGAAAGTCTCCAACATTTTTTTAAAAGTCATTCTGTTTTAATTGAGGTTGTAAAGTATTTCACACAGTTTTCAAGAGCCCTTAACTAAACTTGACTAACAAGCAATTTGAATACTTTGAATTCTAGTGTGCTTGCCAAAAAACATAGTCTTGTAAAAATTGTGTCATTTTGAAAAAAATCCTCTGGTGTCACTGGCTGAGGCCAGCTTAGAGCAACAGCCTTTTAGAATAGCCTGTGTTACTTCAAAAGGTGTTTGGACCTTGTTTCATATAGATGTTTCTGCACTACATAACACATTGCAGGTAAATTTCATCAGGGTAAAGATATTTTAAAAAATACTCCTATTTTGAATATCACATGCCTCTTCTTAGATATTTAAAGTTCTTACCAGCATTTTTCTTTCCCCTCCCTTTTTTTTTTTTTTTTTTACTATTTTTCTCTCATCTCTTAGGTAGTTTGTTAACTAACAAATCAAGATTTTTAGGACAGACAAGGTGGATTGATACCAAATTATTCATCTCTCTCATGTTGGTGTTACATGAATACAGAAGTCAAAAGTTAATGACTAGATCATTTGTTTAAAATTTCCATCTTTAAGCTCTTTACCACCATTTCACTGGCAGCACATACACTTCTGTTTCAAATTGCAAATGTTATCATGAAAAAGAGTTATACCTCCAATTTAGCACTGAGTTTCACTGAGTGCAAAAGTTTCATGTTTTATAACATTATGTCGAAGTCAGAGCTGATCAATTCATGTGAATAATTCCAGTGGTCATATTTATAAAGTGTAAAGACTTCTGCTCAGTCAAATTATTTTTTCAAGGCTTCTTAGCCTTTTTCTCCATTTTCACGTAATATGACAGATTTATTACCAATCCTAATGATAGCATTTAGTACTGGTTCCACATAAGCCTATGGTGAAAGTCAATGCCAAATCTTACAACTGTGTGCAAATTTATTGTTCTAATTAGTGGTAGGGTAATTAATTGGCAACAAACAACTTACTGAATTCATTTTGTCCCCTCTTTGAACATAAATAATCTCTAATTTTTTTCCTAATTCTTCTTTTCAGAATTATTCATAGGCACACAATATAGCCAGGGCCAATTTCCACATCAATACAATGGCCAGAAGAACTCAACTCTGTGGAAGGAGAACTCTCAGTGGAAGGAGAGAGTGAAGAGCCACAGAGACAGTGCTCATTTTTCTTCAACTGCTTTACATGATATTAATCACATAAAAGAGCTCTGTAGATACACAATATTTTATTTGCACTGATTTTAGCAAAATTTTGTAGAGCTAGTTGGAGAGATAGATTAAAACACACAGAGTAGCTTTAAGGTAGATAAGAATCAGATTCTGTTTTTTAAGTGAGTGCACTTACTGTGTAGATCATTCCTAAGCTGATAGAATCCTACAAATATTTGGGTTTTGTACTTAATGCAGCAAGATAAAAGTACAGCCAGATGGTTTGTAGGGTATTTTTTTTTTCCTCTTGATTTTACCTACTTCTTTTTCATTAGTAATCCAACTTCAATGTGACAAAAGGTGACTTCAGTATAAATTATTTAAACCCTTAGAACGCATGGATAAAAGCTAGTTTCTAGGTTTTAAAAAAGTTAAAAGGCTATATTGAAATGGTTATTTTTGTTTGCCTCAATTGTTACAGTTAGCAAAGTCTAACAACTTCCCCAAATTAAGTCAGTAATGGGTAACGCAGAATTACGCAAAGATCAGCATTGTAGAAAAGTCTATAAGGAAAATAAAAACACAATAATCACTTGCAGTATGTAAGGTATGATGTGTGAACTTACAGCTGTTTCATTAGGCCTCTTTAAAAGGTTGTATAAATAATTTAGTGTTAAATGCTGCACCAATGTTCTCCCCAGATCTTTGTTTTTCTGAGAAATCCTCACTGTAAGTTGTCCCTCTAAAGATGTCTGGAAATATTATACCAGCCCAGAATTGCTGGCACACTGCAGAACTTAAGGAAGTCACTCTGTAAAATCACAGACTAACTAAGCTTGCTGATTAGTTTATGTAAAATCTAGGATAAACTTACCACAGTCTAATTTTCTGTACATGGGAATAGTTTAAGTAGGTCCAGTCCTATCCAACCTCCATCAGCTGAAGGGATACTGAGACACTGTTCAAGCTGGTTTTTGAGTTTTACTTCCTGCCTACACATAAAATTGCTCAAACAGTGGCTATTTTGGCAAACACACAAGCCAAGCCACTGAGCTCACAGAAGTTAAAGACAACAGCAAAAGAATACAATTTCCTGAGAGAAAGGAGGAAAATGCAAAAAAGCCCCACTATCAGCAAGTTAATGACATTATAAGGCTGTTAATTGGCCTATTTTCAGGCAAAGCTGAACAAAGAACATGCTAATATTGTCACAATGCTTACCAAACAAAATATGTCTGTTGAATTTATATTTGTATTGTATCATTAATTCATACTAACAATAAATATTATTGCATTTGCAGTGTTGTTGTAAGATAGTAAATCAAGGAAAGTTTTGAAAACCACTAAGTTTGTTTGACCCCTGTGATATTGGCATGTTCAAATTTAACAAACTTTTATGGACTCAAATCAGACTTAATGAGCTTTGATCCAACTTAGGGAATCCACCAGACTTAGAAACAGGCAATTTTAGCCACTCTAAAATTTGGACACAAGGGATGGAGCAAAAAACAATCTGCTGACCCAGTTTTGTGAAGGATTTTGGTTCTTTTGTTCAGCATGTTACCTGATGATTTGTAACAAACAGACAACAGCAGTGCTGGAGATGAAAGATTCCATGACTCAATCTCTTTGCAAATGACAGCCTGGGTCTTGCAAAAAACGTGCAACAGTTATAGTTTTCCTGAGAGATGTGATAGCAGAGCTGAGATCTTTGCTTTGTGCACAGTGGCAGAATCCTTGACTTTTGACTTCATTTAGCCCAAAATAAGAGGAATATGCCTCACGGAACATTGCATGACAAATCTACCCAGAACTTCCTCACAGATTCTTCCAGGAGTTAAAAATCTGACATGGTGGCTGAGGCGTGTTGATAATCTTGAAGGGCTGTTGCCATCAGCACAGATTTGAATTGCAGATCCCTGAGTACACACACAGGTCTCACTCCCATAAATAACAGGGCATGTTTCCTGCATTGTGAAGGAGAAAAGTGAACAAGGCCAGCCCCAGGAGAGAATGTGCTCAAGAGAGTTCACTGCTTCCCCATGCTCAGGCTGCCCTTGTAATTGAAGGGGACAATGTTCCTCACAGCCTTGTGAGAACAATATGCTGCAAGAGACAGACACCTGGCAGGGAGGGAGAACCAGAAATGAAAGTGAAAAGGGGAAAAACAACACTGGGCATAATTTGGGGCCACAGGCAGTGAAAGTGCTCAGACACAATCACAAGCAATGATTAATTTGGAGACAAACATGAGAGTCCATGAAAATAGCACTAGTGCCTCATTGAACGTTGTTTTTTTCTTCCTCCAAATCTGCCTTAATTTGTAGTTTAATAACAAACACTACAGCTCTGTGTGCCTTATTCAAAGGAGTTATGACATGCATTATGAGCAGCAGCATTAACCTTTCACCTTCTACTATTTACTCATTTAAGGTCCTAACCCTACTGATTAAGTAAAGCCTGGATTACTTAATGAAGGGAGCAACAAGCATTTTACAGGGAGCTATGAGATCAGTATCACTCAGGAGACTAGAGAAATTTGGAGACCCTTGTTCACATCTATTACATAGCAGCTCCAGCTAAAATTGTCCAAAAAAAGGTGAGAAAAAGACAGTCTGATGTTAGCTTTTCTAAGATTCCCATCAGAATATTAACCCTTCAACAGAAAAATTTAAGAGTAAAAGTAGCAACACAGTGTCACAAATACTGGCATGAGTTGGCAAAAATACTTTAGGAGGTCTCATTCAAACCAGACAGCATTTTCCAATCAAACAAATTCAATATTTGTGCACAGGTAGAAGTCAGAAGATGGAAAAGGAAGTCTTGTGCCATCAAACCTACATGTCTGATACTAGAAGCAACCAGATCAGATAACTTGCTTGTAAATGGCTTAAAATTCACTCTAAAAATCATTTAGAGGGCCTAAATATGTTGTATTAAATGACTATTCTACAATCATAGTGGAAGTTTGGTTGGAAGTTCCTTATTTTTAATCTGAATTTCTTAAAAGCCAGTTCATTCCCATTTGGTTTCATCTTTCCTTTTAAACAAGATTTTATCTTTGGATGCATTTCTTGAAAGCAAACACATGTTCCCAGCTTCTAATTTGCAAGACTTGACAAGCAAAACTCTTCAGATTCCTTTTATGAAACCACATCCTTTCCAGACCCCTGCTTTGAATAGATTTGTAGTTCCTGTAAAATTAATTTTTTAACTGAAAGACTTGGTATCATGCTTGATAGAAAACAAAGTCTAACAGTAATTTTGAGCAATATCAGTACAACCTTATCTCCACCAGAAATCTCATTTCATACAGCCTGGGACTAAGCTTCCTGCTTTTATCACCACATCTTACTGGCAAAGGCAGTCACAATCATCTCAATCAACCAGCATACATAGATACTCCTGGGTTGTTTTGTGTTTTTTTTAATAGAAAAATATTGCAGACTTTCTAGTCCCCAACCCTCAAATGCTTAACATTGAGATTTCTCCCCCCTTTTCTTTGATACTTAAAGTCCACTTCTAATTCTCTACTTTCAAAAGTACCCTTTGTCATTATCCCTTTGTCTAACCATGAGTTTTATTAGTTTTATGTATTAAGTAGTAAATACCATGTATATAATCACTAAACTTCCTTGTTTCAGAGGGAAAGTGATAAAGTAATTTTGTTTGAGCTAGAGAATGATAAATTGTTTATTACTATGCATCTTTGGCAGGTTATGTATTGGCATCTCCTTTCCTTTTTTTTATTTCAAACCTTTAACTACTCCTTACTAGAAGATCTTCCTTTTCCTTTCCAATTAAATTTTATTCCACCCTTTCTCACTTCTTAGACACAACCATTTTATTTTGCTATTTTACACTTGCAGTCACTACAAAATTTATTTACTAAATTCAGCAGCTTAAATAGAGTAATTTTCCTGCCTCTTATATATTGTGCTTTGCTTCTATCTCAGACACGTGTCCTTCTCTTTCCATTCACATGGCAGAGTCAAAACTGGTGGTTAGTGTTCCTGGCTGCATTTCATTTTCCTTTGTGCAGGTGTTGAACCTAAGAAAGCCAGGCTAACTGCAGGTTTAAATGCCAACAAAGCAGGTTAATAAGTACAACCAACATGAAAAGCCAAACTCACACCATATCTACCTCTTAAAACAGCAAAGGCTCAGGCTGTACTAACACTTTTTCCATCATGCTTTTCTCATTATGGCATTGTTCTTTATCATAAAACATTTCAGGTAAAAATGTTTTCACAAGATAGTCCAGTATTTTTCAACTGAAAATGGGAATTCTGAGCCACCTTTCTATAAAGCATATTTCTGTGGAAAGCTGAAATGTAATAGGGCATCAGCTTCCAGGTGATAATCATGGATACCTAAGGATTGTAACATAAGCAGCAAATGTAGACCACCAACTTAAAATGGAATGAAGAAATGTAGTTCCAACACTCATTAAAACTGCAATTAAATTCCCTCTCTGGCTTCACTGGACTTTGGATGAGGCTTGGGTGTATGGCACTCATAATTCTTTTGACAATGCTAATAGTGAATTCCCCAAGGGAAAGAATCAAGGGTAAAAAAATTTAAGAACAACATAATCCCTCATTGGAATTGAGAAGAGACAAGCCATTGACCGAAAATAAAATTAATGGAGAATGTTCTCAGGAACCTGATGGCTTAGCACCATCTCAAAGTAAAACAATCAGTGCCAGAATCTGTGGTTTCCTAGGATTCAGTAACTCTAGGATTCCATGACCCTGGAACCCAACTGCTCCAGGACTGTCTCCAAGGCAACGACAGAAGGTTGGTGTCAGAGGGACAGCTGCCCCCACTGCTCAGGGGCACCTGCTGGTGAGTGACCTCCTACAGCCCCTCGGGTTCAGTCACAGTCTCTCCAACATCTCTAGGCCTTCAGCAGTAGAGGGAGAGCCTGACAAGCTGACAAACTCCCTCTTTTGAGCTTCAAAACTCATGCGAACAAGTGACAGTGTGTGAGTTCTGTAGGGGCAGGTCCTTCATAGCTCTTCATCGTTCCTTGCCTCCTTGCAGAGGATCCTGGTGTGCCAGCCTGCCCTGACTCACCCTGGCAGAGCAGCTTGTGAGGCTCCCCTCTCTTCCTCCTGCTCAGGGGACTTGGTTTCCTTTTTCATCTAAAATTCTGGACTTCTCTCTCCTCAAACATGGCCATTTCTGTTTTGCCTGCCTGCGTGTCACTCCTTCACCCCAATCACATGCTGATGGAGCCTCTTTGGGCAGCTGAGTTTGGAACTTGCTGCAACAGACCCACACTGAGGAACACCTCTGGCCTCCAGCTTTTGTTCAGGGCGAGAAAGGACATGAAAGATTTTATTCCAGTGTGGAGCTTCTTTTTCTTCTTGAGAATCTGAATCTTGGGTTATTCCACCTTTCTTTCTCTTTCAAGGAAGGATCTGCCATGGCAATATTTTGGACCCTCCTTTTGCTGATGGCATCTGTTGATGTTGAGCAGCTGCTCTGCTTCTCTGAAAGGAAGGGAATTGTTCATGAGAAGGAAAGAAGGGAAGAAATCCTTCAGAGGTTGAAGGAGCAGGAGGCAAGCCTTCGGCTGCTGTACCTGAGCTTGAAGAAGGAAATCGCACACCTGGAAGCCAGGCAGAAGCCTCTGACAAAACCAGCATTGGAGAGGAAGATCCAAGAGTGCATATGCAAAGTGCTTTTCTTGGCTGCCATCACACTGCTCAAGATCTGGGGATAGCATTTGCAGGAAGTCACTTGTCAGCACAGTGGAGAAGAAGAGACTGACACAGTATTCCTGGGGAAAGCATGGACAGGAGTGGCCTTCTCTTTGTGCTGCCTAGGGGAATTCACATCCACATGGGCAGAACTGTAGCAAACCTTTGTTTAGTTATGAGGATACTGGTTCCACTACCTTTGAAATTACTTTGGTCCACGAACAAAAAATTAATGCTTAAATGTATTAAGAATTTCCTCTATTTTGTATCGATTGTTATAAATCCTAAAGTTCCATTAATGAAATACAACTGATTAAAGCAAAGGAACAAACTTACCAGAATTGTTTGCTTGCAACCAAACAACTTCATTTCATCTTTTGATTCTCACATTTTCCTTGCATTGTGCATTGCTGTTACAAGCCAAACTACAAACACCATGGAAATAGAGACCCTGTTTGCAAAACAATACTATGGAATGTGCAGCACAACTTTACTATGCTAAATGGGAACTTAGAGGATGATAAGCTCAGAAAGAGGCTATAGATATTTTGACTGGAAAGCAGGGAAAAGGCAGTATAGCACTGTTTCCTCCAGCAATAATGCAGACAGAGTTTTTTGTTTAGAACGAAGTCTCCTACTGGCATCCAATGCTGGGAAGAAAGATAAGAGTAAATAATAAAAAAGCTTACTTATGTTTAAAGCTGATGACTTAAACAATGATGACAAACCATTCCTAAACTGAACATTAAATCTCAAGACCATACAATTTTAGGAAGGAATTGTAGGAAATACTTTCTTCACTGGTATCAATAGATTTTCCTACCCTTTGCAGTTAAAGTATTTCACTCCTTGAATGTATTAATGGACATTTGCATGCACAGTGAATTGCTTTGAACTCCCAAGGATTGGAGGGTGCACTGTGGGATGTAAGGAAACACTGCCCAGGCATGGTGTAGGTTGTACATCTGTTTAAACAAAGGAGAACTCGATAGGATTATTTCCAACTTTGATTTCTTTCCATTCCATAAGCAATGCTCTTCACAGAACTCATTTTTCAAGAACAAATACAACACACATGATGTGGAATGTGCATAAGCAATGAGTATTTTACCCAGGTGGCCAAAATGGTGCAAGAGTCACCACCCAAGAGACTGAGGCACCCAGGAAAATCCCTTTTTTCCATGGGTCTGGACTGACCATGCAGGTTCAGTGATATAAGATGCCCTTCCCAAAATGTTTTCTGAGTAACTCTTGTTTAACATTGTAAGCTTTGTACTTTATTTCATATCAGAAAGAGAAATGTGCTATTTTTCTCTTTTTGCCCTACTTATCTACACAGACTTGATGGGAGGCGTACACAGCCAGACTTTGATTTGCTGAATTTCTTAAAACTTGTGTGGCTTTCCAGCCACAATAATGTTACTCAGAGCAGAAGACTAATTTAGTGGATACACTCAAGCAGAAATTTCAAAAGCTGAGCTCCACTCTTTGCTTTCCTACTAATATTCTGAGTTTTATTACCTCCTGCCATCCTTCTGTCCTGCTAAACTCTCTTCTCCGCTTAGCCTAAGTGACGCTTCCTTGGTTTTGCACTGAGCATTACACACAGTGCTGTCATCTTGATTGGAGCTACTGTAACACAATAGCTGAGAAAGGCAAAAAACTGAAGTTTTCCAGGCAATCCTGAGAAGAGTTCTGAGGGCCAAATAGGAAAAGCAAAAAGGAAATTAATGGTTATTCTTACTACCATAGAGTTGCTTTTGAATGATGGACAACAGCTGAAGTGTGAAGAATGCCTGAACTAGAACACTCCCATTAAAATATAAAATCCAAAGCAATTGAATTCCAAGACCTGAAACAGACAGGAGTTCAGGAGGGTCCTTCACAAGACTGAATGAGGGGAAGAAGCAAACACAGCCTGGTTTCCTGGCAAAAGTAAAGATGAGTGGGTTAGGGATCCCTCAGATTGCTCATTCCCGGGAACTAATTCATTAGCGAGGACTTTTCACCTCACTGCTGTTCACAGCAACTCATAATATCAGCTGCAACAAAGGAGCAAGGGAGGGAGCAAATCTGGCTGACATGAGCCCCATTGCCCAGGTGTCAATCTCCACCTTCACAAGGGAGCAAGTGAAAAGAATCACAAACCTCTGAGGACAGAACCGAGTGGCTTTTACACAGACCGAGAGAACATTACAAATGATGACAAAAAGAAAATACAGAATAAGGATTCCTTCTTTTTCCCCCTTCTTAATGAGTAGAATGAAACAGAATATCTATTTATTCCTCTTCATTTAGAATGAGCAGGGTTTGGATCACTGTCAGTGAGTCTCTGGCACAAATGAGCTATCCATGATTCATAAGGGCATGCAGGCTCCACGCTGCAGTACATTAAAAACAGAACAATGACATTTTCCCACCAAAAAAAAAAAAAAGGCATCATTCAGGTATCATTGCAGAAAAATAAGCCAATTATCCCTCCTTAATTATTTATTTAGCAATAATAAATGCTTAGTGGCCATCAAAGAACCTGGAAAACGGCTAACAGAGCATAGAAGTGTAGTGAACACCATTGTTTTGAAATAATACATCCCAGGTTCAATGAATTGGCCTCTGGCACCAAATATGAATAAATGGACATTTTATGGGAGTACAGGCTTTTGCATTAAAAAAACAATTAAAGAATGAGTGCAACTAGGTTTTTGTCCTCTTACAATCCCTTATGGTACCTCCTGGCACATCAAGCAAATCGGATTTGAAAATATATCAGAAATGGAAGCAAAAAAATATTGCATCATATTAGGCCTGTTATTGTCATCAGCTTTAGCTAAAGGAATTTATTTTATTCAAATTATTGTAAGATAACAGAACTTCCTCACAAATGGAAAATACATCTGTGAAACACACAAAATAAAGTTATATATTCACTGAATATTCTCTTTCAGTTTCCTTTCTGCAGCCTGCATTATGCGAGTAAGATCTTCATTGGAAAGAAAAAAGCTCCATGTTTGTCTGATTAAAAATCATCTTCTGCTGCCATAATGTAAACAGAAAATCAGATCATTTACTTCACTCTACAGAGAAGCAAATAAAGTAGATCCAGTTTTCTGTTATCCAGACCAACAGTTCTACTCTTATCCAGAGTGTGAGGATAAATCAATTTAGCTTTATTAAATCCTTTTCATAACTTCATAACATTTTCAAAGCACCTGCTCAACAGCTTTTCAAGCTTCAATTCTCAAACAATTTTTCTGTATCTGCCACTAATACAAAAAATTCAGGCAGCAATCTCAGCACTAACTTGGCACATTGATTGCAAGAAAAAAGATGTGTAATTTAGATTCCACTTCTCACCTGACACCTGTTCCTGGACAGACTCAAACATTGTCCTGAAACCCAAATACTAAATTTAAAACATCTTACAGGCTTAACACTGTGTATTTTGGGCCATCTCTAACTTGGATGGAAATGTAGTTTCTCTCTCTAGTGTTCCTTTCCCCCAAAATTTTTATTTCACTAAATTCATTCTTTGACTGGACATTACCCAACTAAAAGAAAAGCAGCTGAACCTTCCTTCTGAATTCAGAAAAGATCCAATTATGCAATTTCTACCTGGAGAAAGATTCATCATTCCTCTTCAATATACTGCAGAAATCAATAATTTGAATAGACACACTCTTCAAAAGGCACTGATAGGTAGCTCTGTTCCTCAACCCAAGCAAGATAATGTCTCTGATTCCCTGCCTCTCACTACTGCTGTGTACTGAAGGCAAAGACCACCCATTTCCAGTGGAGAGCAGAAAAGAAATACCAATGAACTTATTTAAGGCTGATGAAAAAACATGCATTGAAAACTATAAAGAAAGCACATGCAAAACAAGAGCAGTTCACCACAATTTCACACTTTAAAGTTACATTCAATTCATGTAGGATGCAGGGTGGAGGGGAATCAATGCTACATGCTGCAAACTTACTCCAACTGGATCAGTAAAAACATCATTAAATATCTTCTGTCTGTATTTTGTCTGATGTGTACTGACATCCAAAGTAGTGTGCTTATGCTTTTTCCCTTCCCACCTTTTTTTACACCACTGCAACCCCACAGACATCTGACCCAAACTTGGAAGTTTTGAGGGCTTGAGGTATTCCAGACTGCACTATTCAGGTCAAAGTCTCATAGTGAGGTTTTGAAGAGCAAATATTGATAAAAGTGTCATTGGTTCCATGAGACTGGAGAGAGGTGAGGTTATCCTATTTCTCTGTCCATTAAATAGCACCTTTGTATCACAGCACCCCGATCTGTTAAAGATACAGTTGAATTTTGCACCAAGCACAACCTTACTGGAACTAGATTTTCCTGTACTTCACAGCTGCCTGGAATGACAGCTGGTGATAGCAGCAGTGAAACCATGACAGGGCACATGCAACTGAAGCCATTATGTTGTTTGTGTCCATACACACACAGGTGAAACCAGATGTTGTGATACTTCACAGGAAAAAGTAACTACCAGATGCATGAGACTACAAATCACACACCAAAACCATGTTTAATACATCATATCTATAAGTGGCTGGCTGTTTTCTGGGCTATTTTACTGCTTCTCTCTTTCTCTATCCCATTCTCCCCTTTTTGTTTTAAATCAGATCAGTTTTTATGTATCAGACTTAATTTGCAGTCCCAGTTA
Source organism: Dicaeum eximium (assembly GCA_013396995.1). Taxonomy (NCBI): domain Eukaryota; kingdom Metazoa; phylum Chordata; class Aves; order Passeriformes; family Dicaeidae; genus Dicaeum; species Dicaeum eximium. Next base: position 742,025 of record VWZP01000206.1, read on the forward strand.
AGGGTGCACATGTATGCATACATGGATACCTGTGGGTTAATACCTGGCCATATATGTCCTCATTCAGATCATTAAGTTGTGTTTTCAACATATTTTAACTTCATATTTCATTTGCTAGATATTTGCTCTTCCAACTTTTTTCTCATGCAATAAATTCAGCTGGAACAACTCTCCTATCAATACATATATACATATTTATCCAGAAAAATATTAGGGCATTTATGATGAATTTGGGCTCAAGTCCCTACTCTGGGGGATGTTCTTACAGCTAGAAGCTCTCAATGGAAGATCTTCCTCTGCTGGTTTAAAATTATGAAGTGGAACAAGTAAGAAATATCTTTATGCAGAGGTAAAACAAATACATTTACAATCACAACTATTCAAACAGAAGAACCATTTCTCAGCCAACTGTACTCAGAACTCCAGTTCATTTGTTCTGCAGCTTCAGCTTTGGGTAAAACAAATGCAATACTTTGATAACCAATCCTAGAAACCTTATTTCCCTTTTCTTTAATTTGCAGACCTAAGCTGTTGAGAAATAATCTCCTTGCACATGCATACAAAATCCATTCAACTTTCTAACTTCATGTTGCCTGAAAACTGGAGTTTCCCAAAGGAAAGCTCTAGGTCATGCTGAATAATCTCTGTGTCACTCTACCATTGGTTAGGATCTCCTTTCATAACCTTTTTGCTCATGGGTCAGTGAAGCACTTGGTTACCCCTGGCACAGGTTCCTAGCAGTGACAGCATTCTGAGCTTTTCAGCTTCTAAACAACCAAAGAAAATAGCTTGGAGAATAGTGTTAAGGCAAATATCAGCAGCATTTTGCTGCCTATTAGCAAAAAGTTTTACTATTTCTGAGATAAAAGAATGCCTGAAATCCTAGCATATCTTCTGTTGTACAGCTGTAGTAAATAAGCTCATCTGCACCACATTTATCTGGTTGAAGTAGAAAACTCTGTCCTAACGAGCTGCAGGGGTGTACACAGAGCTGTTAATGGGCTGTTTTCACCACTGGTGCTCTTTGACATATAAAACTAAACTCACTTCTAGTTCTAGATTACTTAAGGAGCTAAATTGAGAAGCAGCACTGTTTTACTCTGGGGGCAAGAGTGATTGGAGGCTCTTTATAGGTTCAAATAAAACTAAGGTTAATATACCTGCAGGAAGCAGGTGCAGTTCCCATATCACATTTGTGAAATATTATGAGTGTTCCAGCATATCCATTTCCTCTTTCCTGATTCATTTAATGCTGAGGTGATCATATTTGCCAAAGGCATTTCTTCAGAGTATAAAACAGGTAGAGGCATATGAAAAGTGCAAAAGGTGGCTTTGCCTGGCCATCATTTTACAACATGAGCACAGGTCCAAGTGCAAGCACACATCGAGGGGGATCCAAATGAAATGCTGAAGAGGGGGATAAAAAGTGATACAGCACTCAAAGCTGTGTGACCTAACTGTGGACTTCTAATAACCAAAGGGAACCCGCAAGGAAGATGGAGAGAGACTACTCACAAGAGCACGAGAGGATAAGGGGAATGGCTTCAAACTGAGAGTCTTAGATTAGATATTAGGAGAAAAAAACTCTTTACTGTTTGGGTGGTGAGGCACTGGCACAGGTTGTCCAGAGAAGCTGTGGATGCCCCATCCCTGGCAATGCTCAAAGCCAGGCCAGATGGAGCCTTGAGCAGCCTGGCCTAGTGGAACCTGTCCCTGTTCAGGGTGTTGAACTAGATCATCCTTAAGAGCCCTTCTAATTCAAGCCATTCTGTGATTCCAACAGGGGCACAATCTCTTTGGTTTTCTTTGTAACCTGACTTTGTAAGCAATTCTAAGAAAATCTCATCTCAAGTGTCATTGTCAAAAGCAGGGTGTATACAAAGTGGAAAGAGTAATAATGCTAAAACATCTCATGAGATACACCGGGGAGAGAAGGAAAGTTATATGTAAAAAATAAGTTATACTCCTCAAAGAGGATGCATCATTGGAAAAATGCCTACAAAAGACAGAGGTAAACAGAACACAGAGAACGACTATAAGTTTCTGAAATTTATGAAGCCCATTTTCCTTCCAAATGTAGTTTTAGGCTTCTTTCTGGAAACACAAAACCCTGCACAGGTTTGCTAGAAGACAAAGCTGAAATAAAATTTTCTGTGTTTTTACACTATAGCCAGTATATTAAATGTATGTCATATACATCCCTATTCTGTGTCAAATTAAAAAGGATAGACAAATGCTTACCTAAATTTTAATTGAAAGAACATCAGAACTGTCCAAAAAAATTCCCTGTTTCTTCTACAAACACATATACACACACACATTGAAATTTAACTGGTGAGCAAAGAGTACTATCACTTTTTAGATGCTGGAAAATTTATCAAGATTGTTGTGGAATCTGTTGAGGTATTTAAATTGATATCAAGCTCTTAACTTAAGTAGTAAAAAATCTTCAATTTAAGCATTTACTGAGCACCTGGCATTTGCAGCAACCAGAATTGCAGTAGAACGATGCTGGGACCAATGTGCACTTTAAAATACCTCCTCTTCCACAGCAAGGTACCTGTGCAGCAGTTCAGTCAATTGGACTGTCTGAACATTTTAGCAAGGAAAAAAATACAAAGTTCAAAAAATACAAATTTCAGAGTTGCCGAGATCAACCTCTCATCCATCAGTTAAACAGAGAACGTTCAGTACAATTGCTGGCCTTTGGAGCAGGACAAAATATCTTCTTTTCCCCTGGCAGTAGCAGCTGATTGCTTTCCAGGTTGCCCCTGACACTTCAGCCAAGAGCAACAGGGGGTTAGACTAAGCCAGGAGTGTTCCCATCCCGTGGCTTCCTGATTCACTCTCACGACACAAACACAGCCCTTGCGCCCCCACACAGGGACTGTGCCACAGGAAGACAGGCTTGAGAAAAGTTTGTTTGCTTCTAAATGAGATGGAAAAAAAATTAGCTTTGTGCCTGAACCACTACTGAGAGAAGTTTCTGCCCAAACAACACAAAAATAAAATTATGAAGATATGTGGCTCTTCCCTCCTGACTCCCCGCTGGACTACAAGAAAATGTTAAACAATAGTAGCTGTTAGGGATTGTTACTTGGAATCTGGAAGCTTGAGGACTTCAGTGATGGTCTCAAGACTGAGAAACCAACTCAAACACCTGTAAATAAAGGACTCTTCACTGCTGCAGATGGGACACTTGCAATATTCACAAAGTCACTCCCTATAAGCCTCAAAGACAGACCAAAAGCAAAGACAAAGCATGGCATATTTTATGCTTGAAATATTACCTTCAGCACTTTAAGGGAATTAGTTTTGAAACTTGTAATTTAAACTTAGAGTTTCAAAAATAAAGTAAAAAGGGTCATTTTGCATCAATGTCACAAAAGCGTAGAAATCTCTGGCCCAGAATTCAAGTCAGCCTGCAGACAAATTAAGGCTCCCTTACTCTGGAATCTGGCAAACAAGGTTAACAATCTGAATGCACATCATTAGCTGATTCCAGTGCTTTCCAATTAGAGTATTTGCCTGCCCTTTGCTTTCATCCCTTCCCACTACCACAGTTATCCCAGAGTTAAGTTGTGTAACACATAATACATCAAAATTAAAACGCTGATTCGTGCACAGCTGATACTGAACAAGATATTCTTTGCTCTAAAGCACTTCCCAAAAGTTTTCTTTCACCTATTATGTAATCCATTGAACTGCCTCAACTACTACTTGGATACCATTGCCTAGTTCTGTTTTTTCCTTCGATAATTTTCTCAGCTTTTCCCTGGTTTGCTCTTGTTTAATGTTTATCCTGACATCAGTGCTGCTGACATTTAAGATATTGGAAAAATATTTCCAGAACTTTAGCTGAAGAGAATATTATATTCTTGATGTAGATGTTTTCTATACTTCCACAATAGCCCTGGACCAAATTCAACAATAAAGTATCAACAATTAGCAAAATGCAAAATTTAAATACCTGAAGCATAGTTTACATGTGCAGGATAATTAAAAGCTCTTTCTTTAGAAACAAGTAAAATATTACATATAGTCCTTTATGTATATTGCTCCAAATAAAACAATATGTATCTTTATGTGTGTATATATATTTTCACTTAACCACATTGTCTGAAATACTGTGAGAAGCAAAACAAAACAAATGGAATTGTTAACAGTCACACTTCAGCTTAATATTAAACTCCTGTTTGCACTCCAAATCCCTCAGGGTTAATGGGAGCTCATAAACCCAACCACTATCAGACACGAGCCAATTTAATGAGACCAGAAATGGGGTCACACCAACCAGCACATTTCCTAAGATCATTATATCATTTGTCAAAAAGGGAAAATAACAAAGAAAAATATTTACAAAGTTGAAGCATTGTCCTTATAGCTGTCTTAAATTTGCTCATTACAGGCTACTGAACAACTGATTACAAGATCCTCCCAACCATCCCCAGGCAACAGTGCACCAGATTAAGAGAGACCAGGCAATTAAATAAGGAAGAAATTCCCAGGAAACTTGAACTGAAAAGAAAAATACTGTATTTAACACAGTATGGTACTAGTATTTGTCCTAAACAGCTGGAAAGACAAGCCGTAGTTAAACCATTAAATATCTTTAATGAAGGAGTTAATTTTTTAAAAATCCAATGTGGAAAAAGATCTCAGAAATACCAAGGTACAGGTACTTCTTCATCAGCCTCTGTTATGGTCATGGTTGTAAAGAGAGTTTAATGAACTCGCTCACCGCTGTGAAAATGATATTAAAATGTAACATATGGAAGGAACAAGGTGGGTTTTGTGAACAGAAACATACCCCTTGCATTTATTGGAAGCAGCTGCTAGGTAATATTGAACATTATTGCCACCTGGCACAGCTCAGGAGGATGCTGCACCCACAGCAGGCATAACAAGGCATAGAACTCATACCATAGTGCTGTATGAGAGCCATTGAAACAGAAATATACAGAGATGGGCTAGTCAGGACTTCCTGGGTGTTTCCCCAGCTGAGGTGGAGCACAAAGACAAGGGGAGGTAAAGTGGTTTGCCTGAGGCAAGAAGATTAATCAGCATTACAACGAGGACCAAACCAGGAAGAATGATATCGAGTGCTAAATCAAAGTTCCAACAAACCATACTGCCCTTTTGAAGACAGAAAACACCATCTTTTCTCAGAATAAGTCAATAAGTAATTCAGTGAACTTGATTCCTTGAGCTTTAGGATCCCTTCATTAGTCTGATCATTGTTTCCAAGTTTCATTAAGAGTTGTATTCCTGTTAAGGAGGACAACTTGGTTCTTTTCCTCTCTTAGCACAGTAAAGGGGAAGGCCCCTGGGATGCTTCAAAGCAGCTTAAATGTTGCACAGGAAAGGTATATTGGATATACTTAGCAAAAAGACAGGACCTCATCCTTAACTTCCTTCCAGGGCTAACTAGAATAATTCCAGCTACATTACCAATGTGATAGCAACATGGCCTAACTGCTAAGAGCAGAGAAAATTACGGAACTTTTGCTTCCATGGCATTGCATTTGATTTCAGCATAGTCTACCTATTGTGATAATGATTTATACTTTTTAACAACCTTAGCATTAACAATTTTCTCTTTTAGTTCACAGGTGGTGTCCCCTATGCTTCCCTGGCCAAAAAAAAAAAAAAAAAAAAAAAAAAAAAAAAAAAAAAAAAAAATCTCATACCATTGTTTCCAATATTATGCCAGCAAGAATACTAAATTCAGATTACCTGACATATAAATAGTTGCATAGAAAGTCAAGGTGTCTCAGTAAAACAACTAACTAATAACTGCATGTTGTAAAAGGAAAAGCAAAGACACAGTCTTTACTATAATTTGCAAAGTTCAGAAAGACTTGGAAAGTAAGGAAGTCGAAGATTAGACACTGCAGGACCTGTGTATTTCTTGTAAAATGCACTGGTAATAGATAATACTACTTAACTTTGCCATCCTGAAAACTCTAACTTGCAAGTTCTTCCCTGCATGACCAAACTATCAGAGCAGGACAGGACCAGACCACCACGATAACTTGGGATGTTTTGGGGTTTTTTTTTGCTGGGAGAGGTTCCTTTTGCATGTCCCTTCCCCACAGTAAAATACAGTGTGTTCAGAAAGTGTACACTTGGAGGTCAGGCTCAGGATTATTTGACTCCAGGAAGCTCACAAAGACAATGCAGAAGTCATGGCTGTGGCTTCTAGCAGCCACCCATGGCTGAAATATTATAACATAAAAGCATAACATTACTGCACAGCAACTCAACCAAAAGAGGGGTTATAGCAGGGTTTTAGGAGTTTGCTTTTTTTCAAAGGATGAATGGCAAATAAGATACCTATGTACTTCACTTAGCATTGCACCAAAATTAAACAGATTCAGGTTTTGAATTTTGCACCTCCTTTTTTTTTTTTTTTTTGAGAAGGAGAGAATTTATGTGATACCACGTGGGAACTAAAAAGGAATACTGTTAATGCTAAGGGAAATACAAAGTATAAACCATTATCATTATAGAAAATGGCAAAATAAAATTCTGAGTAAAAGTACTAACATGACAGTATGAATACAATTGCTTTACAATTTTAAAAATTCCATGAGCTTCTCATAGTACATTTAAAATATCCTAAACTTCTAAGAATCCCTCTACCTGGTTAGAAGGCTTCATAAAGCAGAAAAGTATGAAATTGCAATAAAAGTAATTGGTAGGCTAAAGGAAATCAGAGCATTTGTGTCAATGCATCGTTCACATTGTTAGAAGATTAACAAACAGGAAAGAAGGCTCCCATGTTCAAGGTAAAACCTTTAACACAGAAACACCCAGCAAGTCTGTCTTCTGAAAACAGAGCACTCCAACTGGAGTGGTGGCAGATGTTTAACCTGGCTCAGCACCTGTTCTGAAATGTGCTACAGAAAAAATAAGCGTGATAAAGATGAGAATTCAAGTAAACAAAGACCACAAACAACATCTGAATTGCTTGAAATCTCTCTGCTTCACTAGCATCAGTGAAAGCAGAGAAACACAAACCATGGAGTCAAAGCCACAAGCCAATGGCTAGAAGAGCAAGACACACGGTGTAAAGTTGACAGGATTACTAACTTGGTGTCACAATAAAAACTTGATGCAGCACTTGAGAAGATGCAATCAGAACCTGTCATCCATGTCTGGCAGATAAGGTAACCTAACATTCAGGCATGGTTCTGTCTCTGGGATTTCAAAGACATTCATTTGAGGGTTCATTAAAATTAATATCTGGAAAGGACACCAAGGCTCGAACACAAAACATTCACTGTGCAGACAGCAACTGCTTTTTCTCTAAGACATAAAAAGAGAAGTGCCTCCTCAATAAAAGCCCATATTTCAAATCCCACTCTCAAAATAATAGGCAGAGTTTCTTCCATAATAAAGGCTACACCAGCACTACCTTGAGCTCTTTACAGGGTTTGTGTGCCACATGCTATGAAACGTTCCTGACCATTACGAGGGATTCAGAATAAACTCTTAATTGTCTTTAAGGAGGAAAGATGATCCTTGATCTTTTAGAAGTATTTTCCAAGTAACATCAAGCCACAAATATGAAATATCAAGTTTAATGAAGGAAAGGTCTAGTGAGGCCAGTCAGACAGATTGTTTTAATTCATCAATTTCTTCACATTTTAAAGTCACCATAACTTCACAATTATTATAGTGGACAAACTCAAATCTCTTTCAGGTTAAAAGCCAAAATTCTCTAGTGACTTCTATAATTCAACATATAATATTTTACAGCACAGCTCTGGGAAGTAGTATAACATATTTCTACAGCACACTATACAACTAGATATAAAGATGTAATGATAAAACCATCGGAAGGAAAAGGTTAGGAAATATCTTGCATTCTGGCAGACTTACAGACCCCAAAAACGCCCAAAGTACAAGTGAAATGCAATTATTTCTGCTGCTTGCTAGCTAAACTGCTGACCTACATTTTAACATCCTGAATAGAGGAACAGAGATATTTTACCCATGGATTCAAAGGGAAAAAAAAATCTGTTGAGCTCATATTCCTCATTAATGCCTCCAAATGATGGCAAATCAATAGTTGTTGCTTTACTAACATCACCCTTTGGACTTAGTCAGCTAGCATGCCTGAAAATCCTTCCCAGAAGAACCATACAAATTCACAAATCTGTTTTACAACCACCATCAAAACTCTGTACAAACAACTCAGCTTTCAGTTTGGTTACAGGTACAATATAAATCACCAAAGTCAAAAATACTTCATAATAAGATGAACTCCATTTCTGAAGCTATAAAATTATTTGCTGAATTGTTGTAGGGTAAACTGAATGAAAGGAAAAGAATACAAGGTCATTAAATAAAGTATCATTAGTGCCTTGTCACTAGAAGTTAATTTTATTGCATTATTGGCAAAGCATCCTCCTTTCTTCTGTCATAATCTATTCCTACAGCGTGTTGCAAAAGGAAGTTTTTCAAAACACATTTTCAATTCCCCAGCAAGCATTCAACTCTCAAATGATTTTTAAAAACCCAAAGCAGCAACTCATAGAGCCAAGTAAGAGCACTGAATGTTTTCTGCTCTACCTTTTATATTACAAATAAGTTGCTTTTTTCCTTCTAGAGTTTCTTACAGTCTTGATCTCACAAATTTCAAGGAGCCACAACGACGAAGTTCCTGATAGAATCCAAATAAAACTGATCATAGGGAATGTAGGATTCTCATCAATGGGGCAAGATCTATGCACAGCAAGTAGCTTGTGAAATACAAAAACCAGAAACACAAATGTTGTTTTCTGCTTTTCCTGGAGTTCTTGTTAGACAGGGAGTTCAGTTTGCAGACACAGGTGGGAAAAGCCAGAAATACAGAATAAAACTTATTAGTTATCAGCAGCAAACACTGTAGGAAACTGAAATAGAAAGAATTCAGCATTTATAGATGTCCCTGATCAGACAAAGCCTTTAAAGCATTTGTACTTAAACATGGTTTCATGTTTAATTATGACTGGAGCACAGTCTTGTAACGGAAGACTAAAAGAAGTTCTGTTTAAAAAAAAAAAAAAAGAAAAAGCAAGGAAAATCTTGTGAGAAGAAGCACTAAGAGGTGTGGCAACAAACTACAGAAGCCACACAGATTGGAAATAGAAAGGTAAGAAGTACTGAGGTGGTTTAAAAAAAGAATAGACCAGGATGAGAAAAAATGTTTATTCACAGAATTCACATCCCTAGAAATCCTTCAGTTGGGATTCATACGTAAGAAAACAGGTAGATAATGAAACAGCAAACATTGCAATGAACTGCCATGCAACCAAACAACTCACTGCCCAAAATTCAGGGCCAGGAAAACAATGGCATCAAAACCTACAGATTGCAATCACCTACAGAATACAAGGGGCAAGACATCATTGGCAAGCTCAAGGAAGAAAACACAGATGTTATTTTAGTCAGAATTCACTTTCTACAACAAGATAACAAAACATCACTGCTTTTGATTTAGAGCACTAAATCGTTTATTCAGAACTGAGAAATTTTAGACACTACAGAGTGAGACCAATGGATGGATCCATTCTTTTCCTGACAGCCCTATATGAACACAATATTAAACACATTGAAGGGTTCTGCACATATTACCCCTCAAAATACCTCTTCTCAGCTGTATAGAGGCCACATGAAGCTCTAAAAGTAGAAGGAAAATGTGATGTGAATGGTGCCTGAAATAATTCAGTTCCTGATCAGGTAGAAATCCTCTTACTTTATAAAGGTTTTTTCCCCCCTTTTTCTTTCTTTTTTTCTTTAACAATGTTCACTTCTGGGACTATAGCCCTATCTATTTTTCATCTCATATGTCCATATGTTCCATAAAGTTCAACAAATTTGCCATCCTGATTAGGCAGAGAAACAAGCAGAATCAATGCAGTTCCTGCAGTATAAAGTCCTGAATTTCTCTTGCTTCTGTTTCAAGTCACAGCTTTCAACAAACATTATCTAAGTGGCACTTAATACCAAATATAAACAATTATTTTTTTTTCCTTCTATTTCCACAAGGGTTTCATCCTTCCTGCCATGGGTAGCTCCCACTAGACCAGGTTGCTCAAAGCCCCATCACAGTTCTTTTGATGAAGCCCAAGATACAGCTGGTTTTATAAGGTGCTAGTGCATGTTTCTGACTCCTATTCAGGATTAATTTTTTTCTTCAGTTTGTTTTGTTAATTTTATTTTGGTTTTACTTGGTTGGTGTTTTGGGGATGGGAGGTTTTTTATGGGGAAGAGAGGAAGTTGGTGATGATAACTGTGGTTGGTTTCTTTAACCTAATTTTGATAAAAGATGATAATTTTTTTTTTTAATTTCTAATTATACTGTATTTCTCCAATTGCAGCCCTGAACTGAACACATAATCCAAGAAGCCAAAACATCATCCTATTTCACTTTTGGTGAAGAGTACTCTCTCTTTAGTTTAATGACTTCAGATTCAGCACTGTCTAAAGTTTAGTTTACCATCCAAAATGGAAAAATAAAAAACCCCATGCTTACAATGAAAAAAGCATGTGTAAATTAAAATTTTAACCCACAGAAAACAAGAAGGCCAATGAACTTTCATTACACAGGATGAAGAGCAGGGGCATAAGTGAAAGGTAAGTTTTATTCTAGATAGAAAAGCCAATGTAAAAGCTCATTATCTCTTATAAAGAATACCTTATATCTTATAAAGATAATGAAAGGGTACTGATATTTTCCCAGAGCTACACTAGAAGTAACTATTTCAGAATGGGATTATGTGCATCTCTAAGGAATACACACACACTTCACATGCTATAGTCAACTGGCCCTCACTGATGAAAACAGATAATTTTTAGGGTCCTGTAAGGTGCTTTACATGGGAATGCAACTTTTGGAGGGTAAGCAAATTACTCCTTAATAGAAGTGATCTATTTCCAATTGTTTTCTCTCCTAAGAGACAAAATCATCACTTATGCTCCTAACTCACTGAAATAGAAAATAAAGTTTCTGTAACAGTAATTTGTTTTTCCTTGGGATACTGCATAGCTTTCAATACTGTATCCATGGCAGTCTAGATGTCAATTAGAGACAGCAGCTCTGACAGTGTGTTAGAAAACCAATAACACTGTGACTCAATACTCTAGAGACTCCAATACAAGTTGTGATTTCCCATAAAATCTAAGGAAAGGGTGTAAACAACAGTTCATGAAGCACAGAGAATTGGTTTAAGGCCCCAATTTTAAATTCCTTATACAGCCAAAATAACTGTTGACTCCAGAGACCACTGTGGAAACACTTGGAATCTGTTTGCTTATTTATGGTACTTTTCCTATGGAGACAGATATTCTTGCTTAGAGATCTGCATGTTTTTCACTTATGAAAGATTATAACCTCAATATGAAGCAAGGCAGAGCTGTGGTCCTACACAGGATTAACCTCAGCTGGATTTGAGCTGCCTTTCCCCTGTGACAGGAGCCAAGGAGTTAATTCAAGCCCCTCTTACAAAGAGCAGGGACATGAACTGAAATCCTGAGACAGTCATAAATCCTGGCCTTGGATACAGGAACAATAAAGAATTAATAATACTTGAATCTCATTATTTTGAAAATTCCCTTAATCCTTTTAAAGGCCCTACAGGAGCCGTATCACTCCTTTCCCTAACCCAGAGAAATTACTTAATCTCATAAAAATTCCGTTTCTTTGGGAAAGCTATTATGTTGAGTGGGTTTTGTTGGGTTTTTTAATAATCAAAAAGAGCATTTTGTACAGCACCTGAACTTTATCTAGTCCATTCTGTATTCTTTCTGCTGAATTCTTAGCATAAAAACACCTTTCCTTATTTTCAGTTCCAACCTTCTGTGAGCCTTCACCTTTTTGACCACCAACAACTTCAGTCTGCCCATTTCTTACAGGGCTTTTATCTGATATAACCCTCATCTGTAGGAAAAAAGATTCTTCCTCAAAATAACAAACAAAAAAATAGGAGCTTTATATTTTATTGTGGGTGAGGGAGAGAACTTATTTATTTTTAAATTTCTCAACAGAGAATTGCCCTGCTGAGTTAAGCTCTTTGTCAAAAACATAATGCATGCTATATGGGACTTTTCCAAATCCCTTCTGGTGCTGAGATACAGTTCAGAGTGCTTGTAGGGTGGTTTTGTTCATAGAACATAGCAGAGCCTTGCTTCTCTCAACACTGCACACCTGACTCACAGGCACTTTCCTATTCTAGAAGTCACCAGCCTAAAAAATTCAGCACTTTTCAGTTCTCTGCTGCTGTTACCTCTAAGTGCATTTTCCTACTCTACATTTCCAGCTGCCAGCATGGAGAGACTCAAGCTAATTTCTCAATTTACGTATTGTAAACAAATCTTGCCACCACCAGCCCAGATCAGACCTTGGCCACCCTCAGGACTCCTTCCCTAACTGTTTGCAGCTGGTTTTCTACAACTGTAAGTCACAACTAACCCACTGTCCTTGACATTCCTCTAGGTGTGCTCTTACAGAAGAGAATATGTTGAGATGGTGTTACTGTGGCTGTGACTTTAATGGCAATATCCAAGTATCTGCTGGAAGACTGAGGTAAGGAAAGGTAGAGAAATATCAACCTACTGATCAAGAAAAACATCGTATTTTGAGACTGCATGTCAATTACCATTGTAAGTTAATTACAATGAAGAATTGCAGTCTGACCTGAAGAAAGAAGACTAGGGAAAAGACTGAAATTGAAATCCTTTTTATTTCTGATTTATTCCTGGGTTCAGCAGACCTCACCCTCCTTCCCGCCCTAAACAAAAACAAAACAAACCCAGTTGTGACACAAAGACTGTAGGTTACTGTATTATTTTTGCTTTTCATTGAACCTCTATTAGCTAGAAGCCAAACTACACTACACAGAGACAGTTACTAAATGGCAACCCAAAGATAGATTTTTTTAAAATCTGTTGGCTAGCAGAGTCACCAATGTCTCCCCTCCCAACAGGGTACCACAGATCAGAGACATTTATACCATAGCCTTCACATCATTACCATACCTACACCAGAACAAAGTTAACCATGCCAAACAAATTTATATTTATAGTTTCAGCAGTCTTCACAGAGTGCAGAGGTTGCCAGTCATTTCCATCATGACTAAGAAGCAGTCCAGGAAGTATGGTCACATGGCTACTGCAAACATGGTCATCCATCTAAAATGATGGCTGCAAAACACTGCCATGATTTACCAGACTCCAGGTATACAAGTTTCCAAATGCCTCAAGAAATATACCTCAGATTTCCACATCCATTCTACAAATTCCATAGGAATACTGACTGAGTTTAAAAATGAGCTTTTAAGAATCTGCAGAGCCTCAAAGGAAAGTGCAGCTGCTGCCTCAGAATCATTTAATCACTCAAACCTGGATGATGGAGTGCACCACTTACCGCTGGACTGGTAAGGAAAGGGAATCTAAGTGGTCCTCGCCCTTAAAAGCCATATTTATCCTGTTCTTATGTGTACTTCTCCATGGGCTGGAATCTAGAAAGAAAACAGTCATTTAGTAAACCTAGGAAAACTCAGGCACCTTCAGCCCAGGCTGGCATGGCATTTTCCTGCTCTTCTGTGGAGAGAGCTCGTTAAAACAAATAAAAAGTCTCCTTTTCTACAGGTACCCCACAACTCCAGCAGATAACCAAGGCCCTTAAGTACATTTCACAGCATAAACAATGTAGGGCTTGCATATTCCTGAAGATCCTGGACTACTGTACAGGTCAGAGCCATCTGGCTGAACATTTCTGAGTTAACATTAAGCTATTACTTAGCCTCATTTATTTTATATTAACTTGAATGCTAGAGAAAATCTATTGAGTATTATAGTAATTCTTCATGTTATTGTGAGAAAGATTTCAAGTAAGGTTCCTTCCAGCCCTAATTATTCTGCAATATGATTTCAGGATTGTTAAGTACTAACATTTACAGAAAGGTCCTTGATGTCTAAGTTATTGAAGTATTTGACCCTTCCATGTTAGACAATTTAATTTTTTATACATTTTAAATGCTGAACACACCTTTCTCCTCCATGATTTCCCTTTACACCTAGTGACCAAGAGATAGATCCAAGCTTTATTGCACTAGGGAAAAAAAAATAAAAAAAGAAAGGAGAAGAAAGTCTTTTCATTTTCACAAAAGGAAGAGTTCTGCATATTTCCTCCCTTACATTAGAGCACTACCTACTATAGGTCAAAGAACATTCATAGCAAAAATCATGAAAGCAGAAATCATGAAAGCATGAAAATTTATTCTACAAAAACAGTGAAGTCATTTTCACTGACACACATGGCTAAAAGAAAACTAAGGCAAAATATTTGAAGGAAAAGATTCATCCATGACTCAGGAAGAAGGAGGAAATGGATTCATTTGGACAATGAGACAGGAACAGTGGGAAAATTATGCTTTCTTAGATGTGAAGAAAAAAATGGGCTCAATGGATCTTACTCCTAGAGAAAATACTTTACACAGGAAATTACTGTTCTTTGTGTCACCAACTGAGGCAGAGTGCTTTAGATGTAGCTGCTAGTGAAATTCTGCCATTTGGTTATTGGCTGCATTGTGCAAGCTGAGTCAGCCAGCATTCAAGTTATTTGCCACCCCAAATTGCTCTTAATTGACACAGAGTGGCCCTTTCCTAGCAAACTGATCTCATTACTAATGCATGTCCTTGTTTTTCCCCCAAGATCTCACAAACACATAGCACTGAGCACATAAAAGTATTACAACCCATGGAATGGGTCCACGTGCTCTGTCCACTGTTAGCCCCAGATTGCTCTGGGGATGGTGGCATCCTGTGCTCCTCCCTGCCCCCTAGGTTTTCCTGGAAATAACAAACTTCATTTAATCCTTCTTTAGATGTGTAGACTAAGAAGATTGAAATATAGGAGAAGAATCTATTAAAAAAGCCAAAACCAACACAAAAAAAAAAAAAACCACAATAAAATAGTTTAATTGGTACTGAAGTCTCTGGTTTAAAAATATTGCAGATATTTCATAGGTTTTAACTGAAGTTTCATATGCCCAAGTATGAAAATATTAGTATGTATTCTTCTGCTCCTGGGACACAGATTTGAAAAACAAGCTTATTTTGAGGGGGAGGGGGTGAAATTTAAAGCATTTAATGTATTATATACAGATTTCACTAACAAATTGAATAAATGAGCTATCTTCATTTCCACTAGTAGAATATTTTCTCTTTTTTAAAGACATTTAAGATCACCAGATACAAACAATTGTATACTCATACTGGAAATATCACAATAATCACAGTCTTCATTTGGAGGCAATTCCCTTAAAGCTGAACACATCCACATAAAACCTTCACCTCCAAAATGAACTTCCCCTCCTAAATCTTGTCATTTAAAGGACTAAACAATATTTTAGCCTGCAGAATTACAGATTCCATGGGCACTAAGTATCTCTTTCTGCTCAGCATTAGACCTGGATTTACCTTCTCATGCTACCAACACTAAATCAAATCTAAAGCTTTAGCTTCCTCTGGCAAGCTAGGTCTGCTTCATCATTAACTCAGCCTCCTACCAATTTCTACACATACAAATCAAAGCACCTGCTCATACTTCATTTCTTGTGATCAGTGACATAATGTACACAGACATAAATTAGATTATTACATGTCCTTGTTCCCCATAAATTAGAAACCTGACAAAAATGCAAGTTTTTATATGCAGTCTTCCCACAAAACACACTTTTATATTCTGTGAGAGCCTTTAAAAACATTATCAACTCATACTTAGAGGTTAGTTATGCTCCAGAAACAATATCAAAATGCCACAACAATATCTTAGCCAAACTGTCTGGCTCGAGACTATGATTAGATATGAGCTCAAATCTTTAATCCCAAATTAATGTTGGCAACATGAGGAAATTCTCTCCCCTGGCACTTTGCCAGGGGATCCACTGTACCCCAGGATCACAAGAGAGGTTGGAACGCCAGTGATTTGTGGCACAGGCTTCTGGTCCTGCTTGGAATGCCTCCTCCACCTGCTGGGCAATGACAGAGCTCCATGGCAGATACTGTCCAGTTTCCAGTGCTCTCATTCCTCTTTCCAGGTAAGACCAAGACAATAAAGACTAGGAGAGAGCTGATGAGTCCTTCAATTTAGCTGATTCTCCTTTTAATTCGAGTCCACAGCAGAGTAATGAGCTTCAGCCAGCACTCCTAAAAGCCAAGTCCTCTACTGTACCTGACTGTGGAGATGGTTACACATGCACTAACTTTTATTAAGTATAAATATAACAATGGATAACATCTGTAGACTTCCATAGGAGACTAATTTTTTTTTTCCACTGAAAATATTTTTTCCATGACCAGTGATTACACCCACAGCTTGTAGGAGATGCTGTCCAGGTAAATTTGTACAAAGAAACCAAATCAAAACAAACCAAAAAAACCCACTGCTTGTAGCTGGCAATATTGGTCATTTTGGTAGAAGCCTGAGTGACACACTGAAAAAATAAAACTGTATTCTTGGACTATTATGAAGACTTTTATTTAACACCTTACATAGGGCTTTACATCTGCACACAGCCTTGCATCACAATGTAAATGCTGACTTACAATTTGTTTGACCCCTCTGGTGAGTAGCAGCATGTGGAATCACATGTATTCAAGGCAGCAGGCTCTGTGTCCTGCATTTTTATCCTTGTGATTCCAACACTGAATTAGGTTTTGAGATGTTATTTCCTCAAGGAATAGATGTAGATAAGCAGAGCACAAATCACATTTCAATCCCATCCAATACAGTCAGCCAAAAGCTTTTTTCAGAGAACAGGAGTTCAGAAGAGAATAAAGCATCACATCTGAAAGAGCATGAAAGCATTGCTCTCAGAAATCAGCAAAGTGTCAGTAAAGGACATTTCCTCCATGGCCAAAAATCCCCAAAACCACATAAGCAGGAAGAGGGACCTTGCTCACAGACAGGCAGCAGGCCTTGCCAGCAACTGACAGAGGACTAAAAACATCTCTTAAAACTGCCAAACAGCCCACCCGTAAAATAAAGGAGGGGAAATCTGATCCCAACTCACACCAGAGGCTTGGCAGCCCAGGGGAAACCTGTGCAGCACCTCCTTAGCAGAGTGCTGCAGCTGGCAGCTCCTGTCCCACTGTTCCAGGACAAACCCCTCCTGCCTTACAAGAACTCCCTGCTGGGAGCCTCCTGCTGCTCCAGGCTGTTTAGCAATGGAGAACAGCTTCTACAGTGCCACACTGCTTTCTAGCACCCTGCAAAACATGGCATTTCTGCTAAGAAAACAAATTGCAACTCGTAACATCTCCCAGTTTAAATTTCTTCTCCATCGTTCAGCGTGCTAGCTGATATTTAACAAACTAGAAATCAGGAGGGTTTTAGCTAAGGATTCTTTTAGGAGCAACAAAAGTATCATAGTAACAGCATGTTTTCCAGGTGAACTGAGTGTGACTCGTTTTCTTCTGCTACTGATGGCCCTAAAGTTCCCTATCACAAAATGATGTCCTTAATAATTAAGCCCTGAAATTTCAGACAATTAAACTCACATTTTTGAACTCGTTCATGTCCCACATATTCACCCTTGCAAAGGCTCAAATCAAAAGACAAATCTGTGAACTTTCACCATGGCCTTTCTAACCCCTAACATCATAATTTCAACACTAACAATATCTTAAAATAAGGTGAATCAAGAGAGTCATTTTTCTTTCAGAAAGAGACAGAAACCCACACATCTCACTTCTGATTATTAATAACCATCTGAATTAGAAGAGCATGTTACCTATAAGCAATATGGTTAACCTGAGAATAAGAAGTTATTAGCTAAAAGTCATTTCAGACCAGATATCCCTTGATTAATATGAACAGTTCCTGTCTGTACTAAAGTACAATCTCTTTTCTGCCAAACAGTGCTTGCCCTTATTTTACAATTCTGGGAGTCTGGGAATCATTAGTTATTATTCTCCTATACACAGAATAACTGTTAATGGAATGCCACAAATCAAATGAAGAGCAAAATTCTGACAGCATTTATGTGAGAGGTCAAAAAGTAAATACATACATTCTGTCCTTCAGCAACACATCCAGCCCATCAGAAGCTTTTCCACAGCAACCATTTAAGGACTCAAGATCCTGTGTCATTCTGCATTGTAAGAGGCTTACATGGACATGAATTAATTACAATAGTAAGAGCCAACTGAGAATTAAGCTGGGTACCACAAATCTAAGAAACCATAAAACCAGGAGCAAAAATAACGAAAAGCCCTTCAAGCAGTGCATTAAAATGGGTTGTATTAGCATGGGATCATATACACAGATCCATGGACCACACTCCTAGAATGCCAAATTGAAATCAGGAGAGAGAGGAGGGAAAAGGCACTACCTATGGCATTCATTCATGGCAGTGGCTCTTGCAGAGCCAAGAATCAGAGAGGAAGCACTGCTGAATAGTTTATGCCTTACACTTCAAATACAATCTGAAACATAAATTCATTTTCAGTCACAGAGGGATTTTATTTTTATGGAATATTTTATTCCCCTCTTTTCTCTTTGCTTTCTGCAGAGAGAGGATGTCTTTTTAAATAAGTCTCTGTATTTGAAAATATTCCTTCTAATATATCATAGAACATATATCATAGTTTGTTTTGGAAGGGATCTTAAAGATCTTCTAGTTCCAACCCTCCCAGGTTTCAGTAGGGTTACCTTCCACTAGATCAGGTTGCACACAACCTCATCCAACCTGTCCTTGACTATATACGCATATAAATATAAATAAATAAATAAATTCCCATTTGTTTATTTAAATATTTACTTAATATTTCACTCATATTTTTGTAATTGTAAAAATATGTCTTATTGTATATTCATTATAAATTTCTATTGCATTGAATATTTTTAAAGTATATAATATATATGGAGGTTTGGAGTATGTGTGAATATATATATTTATACACACATATATATCTGATGTAGTTATTAATGTAAACTCAAGTTTGTGCTACTCTTTCTTCTAGATATTTCCCATTTTAGTCTTGTTTTACCTTGGAAATATCCAGGGGGATGGAGCGGGAGAAACAAATCAAGATCTACCTCAATCAAATAGGCCATCCTGAAAACTACAGACAAGGAATGTTACTGTGTAGATCTTTGAAGGTGGAAGGAAAAAACAAATCTGAAGGCAGTATCATTTCTCTGCCTACAGAGGAATTCCTTAATTAACTTCCTGGTTTGTTTGTTTTCTTTAAAACCTCCTTGAACATTTTTTAAAAATTGTTTATGATCTCCACAACGCAAAATTCTGCTTTGAAAGCAAGACGTACTGGACTGCTCCTTCCATATCTTTATTTTAGATAGTGGATCATATGAAACACACTTAAGTGTGTGTAGAATATATGTAGAACATATTTATCCAGGTAATTCAGCTTTCACCAAGATTAGGAATGGAGGACATCAATCATCACACGTACCACAGTAAGTCTTTTTGCCAAGGCATGAGTTTTCTTACAATGCATCACTAACAAATTTTCCCATTCAAATACAAAATGTCTAGGAAGATGGAGCTTCCATCATCATTGATTACATTATGAAAATATTTAAAATAAGGAGATACAGAAGGGCATTAACAGATTTGATTACTCTTTTCACCCACTCTCCCTCAAAATTATTTTAGGCAACAGGCCACTGGAACAGACACCTGGCACCCTTTGGTTTTTTTTAATGTCAAAGTCTTTAAAATCTCCCCTTCTCAAAGGAGCAGACCTATTGTGGCTGCTTCCTGACAGGGATGAATCAGGACTCTCTGACTCCAATATCAGAAGGCTTGTATGATTTATTAAAATGATTCCATTGTTCAGAAGGAACTTGGGCTATATGTGCCCAGGTTCTGAGCTAACATCTTTCTTCTTCATGCTCAGTATCCAAAACTGCTAGAATACCACAAAATGCTCACAAAGTCAGAGAGATAACAATTCTCTGTGTCATAGGTTGAGAAAAGGAAGGCTCCCATCCCCCATGTGGGAGACAGGGCAGCCAAACACCATCCCATGTCCTTGAACACACACACAAAGGGATATGTTTACAGAAATCTGTGCTTAGGAGCGAGCTTTCCCATGGAAGGAAAAACTCCGCAAGTTTGCATGCAAGAAACTTATAAAATATTATAACTACATCCACCAATTTCTATAGCTGGCAGTATGATGGGAACAAACTGATTGGTGGTCACATTTCTAGCAATTATCATTGTAGAGGCAGACTCACTGGAAAAGAATTGACTTTTGAGGTTCAGGAACTGAATACTAAGTGTCAGGTTGGGGCACTCCAGAGTTGTATTTTACCTTTTATGCAGTGCAGAGTAATCTCCACTCAAAAACCTTTCTTGGTTCTCAGAGCAGCAGCAATGCAAACTGCTACTATGTGATTCTGAGTCTTGAACTTTTCCAGGGATGAGCCATCCACAGCTCTGGGCAACATCTCCCACTGTCTCACCACCCTCACAGTAAAGAATTTTATCCCAATATTTAATTTAACTTGTTCTCAGTTTAAAGCCATCATCCCTTCTCCTGGTACTGTGTGCCTTTGTCCTCTCCAGCTCTCTTTTAGGCCCCCTTCCAGTATTGGAAGGCTGCTCCAAGGTCTCTCCAGAGCCTTCTCTCCTCCAGGAGAGGTGTTCCATTCCTGTGATAGCCTTTTGGTCCTCCTCTGGATTGACTCCAACAGGTCTGTATCCTTCCTGTGCTGGGGACCCCGGCGTGGTATTAGAGCTCAGAGGTTTGTGCTGGCAATAAGTGACCTTAAGTGAAATTGCCCTGCTGTGGTCTCATTTACCCCTGACACCGTAGCAGGATTTTATCTTGTCTCCATGTAGAGAGATCAGAAATAAAAGGACTTTTCTTTCAACCAGCTTCTGTGTAGGGCACAGTGGAAAATAGATTTTTGCACTTTAGAGTGTACAAGTGCAGACTGCTGCTCAGAAGAAATGCCTATGGAATATCACAGTTTTCTGTTATTAGAAAACATGACTTTTCCAAGTGTAATGAAATTAGAGCTAAGATTCATTATTTCCCCTACAAACATATAACAATTCCAAAAGGATCTTAACATGAAAAGAAATAAAAGTCCTTTCCCTCTTGAGGCATAAAATAAAGAAAAATAATTGACTAACCCAAAGTTAAACATAATGCAAATAAAAAATGAAACAAAATATTCCACAGTTTAATGCTGTAAACTAGTACTTAGAGAAGATAACACTGTATTTAACCACTTCAAAGGGAAAGGAATAGAGACCTACACAAATAACTCACTGCAAGGAACCATGACAATATTTGCTCATCTCTGTGTACAAACCATTACCTGTAATGAAAGGATTTCATCTTAATAGCCATTCCTGTTAGTCAGACAGGAAGTCTAAAAGACATCTTTATTTACATTGATATTCCTCAAAAGGAAAACAAATCTGACATTTTAACAGAGAGGAACAAAACAATATTATTAATTCAGGTCATAGCCCACACTAGCCAAGACTGTATTGGACTAGCATCACAAGGCATTGCATGGTAAACAGTGGTCCTATTTTCACAATATTTGCCAGTGGTGATTAAGTTTATCATTTTACAGAGTTAATATCAAATTTCTATTTTTTGGTCATAACTCTGAAAAACCTTAAGACCAACTTTAGACCAGTAAGGATAAACACACATTTATCTCAAAGATAGCTGTTCTTGACCTTCTGTGATTGTGTTTTCTCCAGTCTTTAAATCACTTCTCTATTTGATTTACCAATAAACTTCCTACTTCTTTCAATCAATTCCAGCATAATTTTTTCACCTTTTTACAACATACTGAGGAAAAGAAAAACAAGGACATCAGAGAACTACAGAAAAGTTAAAAGGGAAGAAAGTAGCCTGGAGAGATCAAAGTTATTGCCTGCTAATAAGGTAACTCAAAATGCAAGAGCAGGAGATCCAATGGGGCAACAAGCACAAGAGATGAGCCAACACACCAAAGAAAATGTAATACACGTGGCTGGAGATACATATTTTCAAGGATTCCAGCTCTCTTCATGCTTATTGCAAGTTCTACTTTCAAGCCTGCCTTTTCTAGATGGACACAGGAAATTCAGTAGAAGAACTTCCTGAAAGCTGAAAAAAAGTCAAAGTATGTTGTGACATTACCTATACGCTAAAAAACAAGAACGTGCCTACAGCAAAAATTTGAGCATAGATTCTATTTCTTGCTTTTTTCATTTAATTAACTCCAATTAGCACTTTCAGACAGCCTGTCAGCAAACTGTGCTAGTCATTATAATTCTACACAATGAACAAGTCATAAAGCAGCAGCAAGCTTTTTCTGTTTGTAAGGAGAAAATACTTCATTTATAATTTTGAACCGCTGCCAAAGTAGATCCAATCACCAGACATTTTCTTCTTCCTCTGTCCTTTGCACAAAAAAAAAAAAAAAAGGGGAAGGAGCCAAAAAGCTATAACAATATCAAAGAGAGGGAATCCTCAGCAGGGCTAGAGGCAAAACTGCTCTGCAGGATTATTCCCATATCCATGTCTCAGGGGTGGGTATTAGCACATCACACGTGAGCAGAGCACATCCTGAAACTCCAAGCAAACCCAAAGGCTCAGGGGGACTTTCCAGCCTGCTCACATTACTTTTGCACCAGAGGTCAAGGTGGGTGTGGGAACAGAAAGTGCAAGTCCTACTTCAAGCCAGTGAGCTGCACCTGAGGTCTGTGTGCCCCAAGTTGTCCTGAGCCTCTGGCTGCAGAGCTCCAGAAAGCCAAGCAAAAAAATGTCCAGGTGGCATTACCTGATGGAATGGCAGTTTTTGTAAGGATCACAGGATATCCTGGATTGGTAGGGACAGGAAGGATTATCAGAATCCAACTTCTGGCCCTCCACAGGACAATCCCCAAGAGTCACACCATGTGACAAGAGCATTGTCCAAATTTTTCTTGAACTCTGGCAGTTTTGGTTCTGTTCCAGTGCCCAACCACTCTCTGGGGGAAGAACCTTTTCCTGATATCCAACCTAAACCTCCCCTGACAACTTCAGGCCAGCCCCTCAGGTCCTGTCAGAGGTCACCAGAGAGATCAGTGCCTGACCCTCCCCTTCCCCACATGAGGAAGCTGTAATACTATGATGAGGTTCATAGAACCACAGAATATGATGAACTGGAAGGGACCATCAAGTCCAATTTTTGGCCCCCTCAAGAGACAGCTCTCTTTGGAGCTTTCCGAGTCTAGGTTTGGGGGGTTTTTTTTGTTGACATTGTTGCTGATTTTGTTTTTTTAAATCTTTCCCCCCTTCCCAGTTCACAGGCTGAAGTTTTAGTAGGGAAGAGACAGGGAGGAGACCACAGGCAAAATAAAAATAAGAAATATAAGGAGAGGAGTACTGTTTATTAGGAGTTAAAGTTTGGATGTTGATGAGTGTGTGGGTAACCATGCCATGCCTGAAAATATAGGAACTCTCAGTAGGGACCTTTGCAGTTTCAATTAAAAAGTGACTATATGCCACAGTCCTTTCCATTACTAAGCCCCCAAATTCAGTAGGTGTACAAATCACAGCCTGTATCTTTTGCACTGGTAACTCCCAGATATGCAGCAAGTTAGAGAAGTCCAACAACTTCACATCTATCAGCTGATGTTCAGTAACCCATTATGCAAGAAACTGGCACACAAGTTCTGAGTACACAATGAATTGCTACACAGTCTGTTCCAGGATGGCTACATTGTTTGTTCTCATGGTTTTCTAAAAATTGATATTGAAAGAAAAGAAAAATTATCTTTTAAACTGTACAAATCTCCTTGCAGAACAGGGCTAGTGTTTTGATAAATATTTCCCATTATTATCATGAGGTTATAACACTTTGTGATGGCACAAGTAGAGACACATACACCAGAATTAGCTGGAAGGAAAAGTCCCAGAGCCAATTTTGCTATTAGCAGCCAAATTCAATGAATTTGTAATCATTAGTTTTAGGAGTGCTCAGATTCCAGACTTTATTTTTCCTCCCCTCAGAAAAATATAACAGTGACTACACGGGGTTTTATCCATAATATTAACTTGAGCTTTGCAGTTATTTATGACTATGCCACAGAACTTCGTTTCCCTGCAAGTCAAACAGAGACATTAGAGTCACATTTGGAAAGCAGACTGTTCACTCATTTCCAATGCAAGTCTCTGTATTATTCACCTTCCAGACACATGAGACTGGTAAGAGCAAAGAAGTGTAAAAATTGTCCATGAGCTTCCATTTCCAGAAATTTGGCATGGACTGTTTCAGTTGCAAGTGCACCAAAACTTAGAAGTCACACTGCTGATCTACTGCCCTGAAAATTTCAGTCTTCTGACCTGTTTCTGTTGCTACCTGCGATCAACCACTGTTGTTACCAGTGGATCAACCCATCTCCCATTTACAAGAGTAGACAAGAAAACTAAAAATCCCCCCAGAGAGCTCATTTCACAATTAAAATACCAGCACTTTTTTAGAGATAGCTCCATGATCAAGAGTTTCCTTCGTCTTCATTTTCCATTATCTGCCCCAGAAAACTCTGCCAGTCTTGAAACACCCACCATCTCCAATATTTCTGGTGCCACCTAAGGCAATAATTGGCCTCAGCAAGAAAACAGATATTCTTACTCCCTCAGGGTGACAGAGTGTACATTTCACCTGCAACTGTGGCTTTCATTATTTTCAGAGTGCCTACATTTAGAGATGCCATCAACAATCCAGCATTTACATCAGTTGGATCCAAGGAACTGCCTGTGCCAATTACACTTACATTATACCAGTAAATATCTGAGGGTCAGGCATGTCAAATATCTTGCTAGGTATTGCCAATGCCCATCCACTGATGTGACAGTGCCTTGGCATCCCACAGGAAGGATCTGCCATCTGAGCAGCCAGGCACAGTCTGCCCCAACAGCAAGAGAGGATGCACACACAAGTTTTTCTTTAGATTCACATTATCTGGACAAGACACAGAGCAGAGGTTTCAGGGAAATAGCCATGAGCTCTCTCTGTCAGTGCCCAGGTGAAAGAGGATCCTGAAGTCACATATCTATACTCATTACCACGACTTGAATGTCACATGGGTAATTTGAAGCTCATGTGCACGGCCCAGCTTTCCTAGCTACTGTCAGTATAGACTTCAGTGAGAAAACTGTCCCCAAAAGCACAATCAGCACTTGTACAGCAGACCCAAAACCTGAAATATCTTTATTTATTTAAAGATAGAGCACCGTGACCAGCAACATATACATGCAAGGAAAAAAGTGACATCCTCAAATTAAAGGAAAAAAATTTAAATTACTGCAGTGGTAAATGTAAATCAGTTCTGAGACCCAGCCACCTAATTGTCCATTAAGATATCAAAAAACAGATTCTTCTTTTAATTTAATAGTCTTCTAAAAGAGAACCCAAGAAAATGTTAGGCATTACTCATGGTAGAACTACAGGACAGAGCTTTCGACTCATGACTCATCCAATAAAAGAGAAAGCAGTTCATAAGCAAATTCTGAAAAGTTTCAAAGCACAAGATGAATTTACCTTTTAAAAAAAAGCATTTCAGTAAGATGCAGTGCAAAAAGAAATCAGTTACAGGAAACACAGGTCAGTGGTTACAACCAGGGAATGAAAATACAGAAATCATCCTTCATTTCAAAACAAGGTGCATCACCAGCCTCTCACAGCTGTGCAGAAACTTATTTAACCTCTCTCCACATTCTCAAGTGATAATGTTCCAAATTCTCTTTAGTGCAATGACAGATTATATCTGCAAATGTGTTGGATGGAGGTGCCTTTCCACAGCCCTTGAACTTCAGCTTGATTCTGAAGCATCAGCCCAAATCTAATTCCAGGAACTGAAGACCTCATACATGTGAGAGCGAAATGCGCAAAGCACAAAAATAGATTTTAGTAAAAATGTGGAATGGTTGAATCCTAACAAAAGATGACTAAAAGGGGAATCCAGTAGGGAGTAAACATGGAAAAATAAGTCAGGAAGTTTAACATCTTAGAGCCCCTAAAAAATTAGAAGTGCAAAGTCAAAACTCGGATGGGCAATGCTTTTTTTGTAGCACGTGTGCCACTTGCTCCCACAAAGTCACTGTGACCCAGAACCTGGCATCACACAGTCACAGAATCATTGAGGTTGAAGAGACCTCAGCTTCAAAAGGGTAATTCTTATGGATAATACAAACTACCAAAGTTAAAATGATTTATAATAATTTTTAAATTAATTGTCGTACCTCAAGAAACTTGCTACTTGTATTACATCCTCCTTTTCTCCTCTTCAGATGTCCTTGAAAGTTTGGCTTCTGGTTTAACTTTTAAAAACCAACATTTTCCAGGATAACACAAAACTGAATAGAAGAACTAGATGGGGTCAGGAGAAGTCAATGAGAGGAAAAAATGCATTAAAGTTCCCAACAGCCCTGCCACTGACTTCAGGGGTGAATGAAGCCAAAAACTCATTGTACATTTAGGAGTTAAGATTGACTAGGACCTTTCTAAAATTACATATACAAAACACAAGCTTCTGCAAATAATTATCAGGTCATATACCCATAAAAGTCAAGAGAATATATTTTATTACCTGCTCATCTTACTTATTCACAGAGTAGAGCCAATATTAGTCAGCACAAGTAGCTGCTTGCGAGCAGGAAGGCTTCAATCATTAAGGAAAGGATGTAATTAAAAGGAGGGAAATCCAAATCACAGTTATACCTACCAATCATGTCGTCTAAATTGTACTATTTTATTCATCAAAAATAAGGCTTTGAAACAAAGATGCCGTATTTTATGCAAGTTCTTGATTATCTTTCTTCCAAGGGAGCATGTAATTTACAAGAAAGAGGACTTAAAGCTTTAAGTGCCTCTGACTTAATTCAGCATTGCTGTATTGATGGTCCCATTTAGATGATTCCATTTCAGGCCCCTCTAACGCATTAAAGGCATGACTTACTCACATCCATTTGGCTAATGATCCCCTACTGCTCTAAAGTAAATGACAGCTATTTACAGTAAATTATTCAATTAGATAGAGGGAAGTGCGGTATTCATTTTATATTGTTTGACATGGCAAAACAGAAGTGTGCAAGAAGGCAGGTAGGGCATTTTAATCTTCCAGAATCAATTGTTTAATCCACAGCAGGAGAATAAATAGGCTCCACAATACTTGTCAGCATCAGGTTTTTATTGTAAACATTCTAAGAGAGACTGGAGTGCTGCAGCTCTGGTCAATATAATTCTGTCCATTTCTAAAGTAACTCGTCATACCACGCAAGGAATACCAGCATCTAAAAGGACTGCTTGATTTTAGGCACAATTTCAAGGAGCACACAAAGTGGCCATATGCTAGCAGGAGACCAAATTTCCATTTAAATAAAAAATCAGGCATGAGCAATTCTGAATCCTATTTATCTGTAATGGGATTTACACTACTAAGTGACTACTTCACTCCCCAAAACATGGACTCCCAAAACTTGGGACAAAAATGTCCCAAGACCTCTAGATAGTGGGATATTTTTGTTTTATGAAATCCCAGGACAGGACAGCTCAGCTACTCTCACAAATTAAGAGGGGGGTTCAGAAGGATAATCAAATAAAGAACAAGTTCCTGGGCTAAAGCAGAGCCCAGAAAGAGAGGGAATGATTGCACTGCAATAACTCAGAACTAGTCCTTGATTTGTGAATCTTTTCACACACTCATCTATTCTTCTCCAGGAGCTGAAGGGGGTGTGTGAGCACATTACAATCCCCACTGCATGCACACTTGTCTGACCACGACACCTGGAGGAAAAAAAGCAGTCGTGACTTTGCTGTCAAACCTCTGCTTTATAAAAGAGAAAATGAGCAAGTAGTTCTCATTATTATAAACAGGAACATGAAGTCCAAGGTGCAGGACAGGCCACCATGTGTGCTGAGCCAGCCAGTGACCATGCCTGTGCAGCTCTCAGGCCTCCCAGAGTTTATCTGAGGGAAAAAAAGAATAGGCAATTTGTCTAAGCCCTCCTGGCTCTGCCTAATTTTGGAGAATTTCTCTCTTCCGCAAGCCCAGAACGCCTCAGAAAAAGCGCCAAGCACCCCAAATAGAAGAACATTTTCCTCTGGCTAACCTGCCAACACATTTAATTTTCGACAGGCAGAGGGCCAAGCTCAGCAAGCACAGCTCCTGCTGAGCTTAATGGGAGCTGCACTCGCCTGTGCCAGGCAGTGAAGGTTTGCTGGGGCACTGCAAGGAGCACCCCACAGAAAGCACAACTGCTGCCAGCATCTGGTCAGAGCCTGCATTTCAATGGACTACTCTCTTTTTTTTTCCCCCTGATTTTATTCAATTCTAATAAAGCTGCTGGCACAATGAAACCCTTCCTACTCTTAGCATGTGTCTACTCACTTCTATAAGCAAGGAATCCTGACTGGCTGCTTGCAGTGGTGAATTTTGTCCAAAGACCAGATTACCACAACTAGGCTGTATAAATTTAAGCCATTTGGTGCCTTACAGCAAACAGTGCTGGCCAGTGCTGGATTATTCAAGAGGCCTCCTACACACAACTCCTGAATTCCTAGGGAAGGTCTGCATTTCAAGGGCTCCAGATCCTATTTTTTGTAAATCTATTCTCATTGCTAATATTCCTAGCTACCTACATCCTCTTATGAGCTAGTATGTTTTAATTTCTAGCTCTACCAGAACCAAGTACATTAAGAAAATTTTAGTCCAGGTTCTCAGTGGCTCTAAGCTATGCCAGTTTTTACTAGGCAAAGATTTCTCCACTGTTATTTGCCAAAAATATCCTCACCTTTAAATACTTTTCAGATGCTATGGTAATATAAGTAATAGTAATAACAGTTCTAGACCTTAATAAGCAACACTCTGATCTTTCAGTCCCTGGTGGCCACCTCTGCTCCACCTACACCTCTTCATACAATGTCTTCCTTGTTCACCCTCCTGCTCTCGGATTAAACATATCTGCTGGCATTCCCTCTGGTGCAAAAGGAAGTGCCTTAGACTTAAATCCTTTAAACCTGTGATGAACCTCTGGAACATTACACAGTTCATTTCCACCAAAAATCACCTGCCTGAAAGGTGCTGAGTTAAAACAGACTTCAAGCCAATCCTTCATCTAGTAGATAAGAGTAGTGAAAACACTGTGTGGCACTTGAAATTACACAGGAAGGCCAAATTATTAAAAGGAAATCTAAAAAAACACAGATGACAACAATGCAAGGACGACATGAACTTGGATCCACATTTTTTAAAATTTAATTCACCAAAACAGACTTGTCTACACCAAATAGTGAACATTTATGTTTTTCTAGTTCCAAAATTCCCCTGGACAGCCAAACGGGAAAGTTCAGAGGAACTGAGACATTCAAGGTACATTGCCAGTAAAATTGCTACACATCAGAACTACACCAAGCAGTATTAAAAACTGAATATTGAGTGCACAAAATTTCTGCTCAGCTGTTCAGATTCTGAGCAGTTGCTCAGAATAAGCTGCTTGGAGGAGAAAAACTTAAAAGTTACTGAAGTGGAGGAGGCAGGGGGAGCCAATGTTGCAGCTGAGTTTTCCCTAAGCTCTTCAGGGAGAAATCTTCCCTACCCCTGGGCCAGGCTATCATGGGAGCACAGCTCCATGGGCCACTCCCAGCAGCAGTGACACCACAGCCAAGTTGGCCTGATAATGTGGCCATTCTGCTGCCAAGAAAATACAAGAGCAAGGATTGGAAGGAAGGATTTGGCCTGGGATGAGTCACTGGACACCATCTCCTCTGGGATGGTACAGGCAGGAGTGCAGATGCTCACAGCTCGTGCCCTCATCCCCACCACTGCCAGTCCCTGCTGCCCCAGGCAGGGGCCCTGCCCATGCTGTGCACAGCTTTCTCCAGCACAAGGACATGAATTCCTACAAGTCAACCTGATTGGCAAGCATGATTTACAGAGCACCTGAACATCCTTCAGATGTGAGTGAGATTATACCAAAATACAGTGTACAAGTTCACTCCACCTGAGGCAGGTGCACTGCATGTGCATCAGCATCACAATTCACACATTAAGGGTCAGGCACACACACCAGCTGGAAATCAAACCCATGATAAGTGACATGAACAGCCCAGCTCTGCTCACATAGCATCAAGCTTTGCTTAGTTTTTTTTGAGCCTTATTTTTCCCCTCTCAAAACCCTTGAAATTGTTTTCTAGCTATAGTAATACTTAGATAAATAAAATCATGCAACATTTCCATGTGTGATATTGTCACCGTATAACAGCCTTTAATTTCATAATTTGTACATGTTTAGATTTAAACAATTATATGCAGAGTATTTTAATATAACCAAACACAAGGTAAAATTCCCTGAGGGTTTCCAGGTCTCCCACAACATCAGGAGCCGTTTAATATATCCCCATAGAAGTGGAAGTCCAGAAATTATTTTTTACGTTTTCACAGCAGCCAAAGGTCACCTTTATTTCACAAGTCCTACAAATGTTCTCCGAAGGAGAGGAGTTAGATGTGGGAGAGGCAAGAGCATTCAAATACAAAAAGAATGCAAGAAAACAGATATAAAAGAAAAGGTTGCTCTGGGGAGGCACATTCATTGAAAATGACCATAAAAACAAAGAAGATGCACCATGAAAAATGCCAATGCATCTCATGCTTAGGACATCTGTCTGTGCTGGAGACAGCAAGTCCCTGGCATGGGACAGTGTTTCAATGATGAGAGCACATTTCAGACACAGCACAGTGTTATATTTTGCAATTCATGTTGGCTGCATTTTTCTTTTGTAAATCAACGTAATTTGGCTCTTTTAACATTACTCTTACTTTTCCCTCTTTTAATGATTAAAATCAAGGGTGTTCTGAGCACTAAATTATAAAACCTGGCATTTAAAGACTCAGATTCCTATAAATAGATGAAATCCCATTTTCTGGAATTCTAATCAGCTTCCACTTTTTATTTCACCTCTATTAGACGGCAATTTCAAGAGCATTTTTACAACTGCTGAATATTAATCGCTGCTTTTTTCCTTTAAGGAAAATCTATTGATTACCTGATTTTGTAGCTTAAATCAAAGCAATGGTCCCAGGTTAAAAAAAAAAAAACTATTATGTGGGTATAGAAGTAGTAAAGTTGATACCTTGTAAGTTAGAAGGATGACAGAATTTCAACACCAAAACTCAGTTTGAGAGATGAGTGTAGAGCTCTGCATCTCATTGACTCTACACTGGTGTTTAACAGTGCCATGCATCATGACCTTATCCTACTACTTCTAGGGAAATACACCTCCAGCTTTTTATCCTCTTCATATTCCCAGATCTACATTTTCCCAGGGTGAGAACCAGTATTTTTGTTAAATAGCTGCTCTGACTCAGGGCTGAAGGCAGCCCTGGGAGCCCTGTCCCATGCTCAGTTGTCAAAGCATGCACTCACCTTTTCAGTTGCAAGTCCATGAAAATGTGACATCAGACAAGACTTTCTTTTTGTTCACAGCCATGCTCATATTAGAACTTATAAAAAAAAAATCAAAGGGACAAAAAGCCCTCACACAACACACACCTAAAATAACCTTACTTCAGCTGTGCCTTGGCAAAAAGCCTAGGCAGCAATGAGATTTTTTTCCTTCAGCTAGCAAACAGACCCCTTTTTCCTTTTTCCAGGGCCCACATCCGTATAATCAACAATAGTTTTGATATCAGCATTTGTAGGTTTCATATGATCACCATTTAAAAGCAAACCACTTCCTCAGTACAGACACAGTGTATTTGCTCATTTTTATTTGGCAGAATAGCTGTGGGCTGTGGGAGAGAGTAAGGAGAAACTGTAAGGGACAGAAACCAGATCTTGAAAAACCAAAGTGTGTTCCTTAAGACACGATAGATCAAATATGCAAAAATCACTACACAGTGTGTTTCAAGCTCACTTTCTGCCTTCCTTTTGTCAGTGGAGCTATTGCAGACACTCAGATCTTTCTGGTGGGGTTTCATGTATAATTGCAAGCACTGTGTGTAGAGGGACTAGAGCAGCCACATCACTCTCTTCAGTGCTACTGAATGCAACCTCTAGCACATCTACACCCTGATGCAGCATGTCCTGGTGGCTAGCTGTCAGAAGCAGCCAAGGAAACCAAAGTTTCCAGCTCAGGTTAGGTATTCTATCTTCATTTTTCTTCTGTTAGGGGAAAAAATAAAAAGCTTAGAAATAATCCAAAACTAAAGCCTCTTCCAACAGGCAAGAGGTAAAACTGTCATTTCAGTGCTACCTTTGAAACAGGAGTTCCAGAATCCAATACACAAACTCTTTTGGCTCCAAAGATAAGTGCTGACGTTAAATACCACAGCTCTAAAAGAAAAATACCCACAGCCCTCAGCCTGCCCTGGGATTCTGGCTGCAGACTCCCAGAGCTGCCTTTTGCCTCCAACAGCTGACACATCAATGTGTTGGACTGCTACTGATAAAGACACAAGTTCAAAAAAAAAAAAGCCAGAGCACACATTTCAGTCTGTCACTGCTCTGGCAGGGACTGACATCAGCCCTTCCATCTGCCTGCTCCATCACACAACATCAAAATGATTTTTTGTGACACATAATAAATATGGATTTTTAAAGAAAACGATCACCCATCCATCCTGAAACACTTTACCTGCCCTGTAACAAACAGGGGCCAGAAAAAATGAAATACCAAA
This sequence comes from Dicaeum eximium, assembly GCA_013396995.1. Taxonomy (NCBI): domain Eukaryota; kingdom Metazoa; phylum Chordata; class Aves; order Passeriformes; family Dicaeidae; genus Dicaeum; species Dicaeum eximium. The sequence continues at coordinate 774,721 of VWZP01000206.1, forward strand.
AGGTCACACTGTTGGTACAATCAAACTCCCAACTCCCTTGCACTTGGGCTGAAAAGGCATGCTCAAATCCTATATGCAGTGTATGCCTGCCAGTGCAGTTTCTTTAGATGAAGAAAATTCACGTTTGAAAATCACTCAAATCGTGGTCTTTGATAACAAATTGACCTCATTTTAATTATTCATGCACTTGAATCTCAACAGGTTGGCTTTCCCAATTACAATGCCTGGGAAAGTGTATAACCCAGCCAGCCCTCAAAGACTTCTACATAATATTTTCCGCTGGTTTGTTTCTGATTACAGAAAAAAAATCTTGTGTAGATATTTTCCACCTGTTTAATTTGTTGGTGGTATTCCATCTGTCTTTCAAAGACAGCTAATTATCAACAGGCCCTTCCATTCTAGTGAACAAGTCTTCAAATATTTTTTTCCTCCACATGCCAGAAGATGTCATGAAGCAGATACTGAAGAATAAAAAGCCTCAATAGATCAGATCAGATTCAAAGGATCAGATTTTCAAATTAAAAAAAAATCAGAAGTATTTTCCAAATTTAACAAACACTCATTTTCTGGGTGAAATGTGTATTCCAGAATAAACATAAAGCTCCCATCTGACATAGGAACAAGGAAACTCATTTTCTGAAGGAAAACAATGTTCTAATATAGATTCATTATGAATATAAAACCTACAGTGAACCAAAAGCTTCTGTTTTACTGGAGGACAGCATGGATATCAAGAGATAGCAACCATGGAGCAGTGCCATGTCATACCAGCTGAAAATATGGCTCACTTCCCTTACTATAGAGGATTGGAATCTAAAAATATTATGCTATAGACCATTATTTTAACGTAACTTTACAGCTATTCTACTTTTCTTTGAAATTTTTACACTCTGCCCTGAAGTAGACAATGAACTAGAATTCAGCATATGGAAGGCAGCAAACTGCAAGGAAAATGCAGCATCTCTGGATACCACTGCCCCACACAGAAAACTCAGTGTACTCAAGCTACACTGCCTTTCTTTTGTACACCAGTTTTATTTTGCAGCATTGGACCACTAAACTAAAAAAAAAAAAAAGCTGCTTTCCTGCAGGATCAGCACAGCCTAAAAGTATATGACCCAGAAGGCTAAATTTTATATTTTGCAAATATTAAGAATTTATCAATACCAAGCTAGTTAAAAATATTTTGTTTCACTACTAAATAAGGTATATGAAGACTAATTTTAAAATCAAAATTATTTGAAGAGATGTCATAAAGCAGAAAATTGAGCTGCTCTTACAAAACTTTTGCAACTTTATACATAACCTTTAGGAACAAGTTACTGTGAGCTGAGTAGTAAAAACTTTGATTGCACAAAATGTCTAATTAAAATTAACTGATATTCCATTAGTAAGAAAACATTAATTACTATCATAATTTAAATAATTTGACTTAAGGATATGTGTTCTTTGTTTCCTTTATCTCTGTGAATGAAGGCAATGTTTATTTCCAGTCAAAAACAGATTTTTATTTGGGCATTAAGTTCACCCTGTAACAATTGCAGGCACATTTAAGTGCATGAAATTTAAAAAGTAATGATATGAACCAAAAGGCAAATAAGAAAAAGTCCCTTCTTTTTAAATCATTGTTCCTGCAAATTATGTGACTAAAGAAATGCTTATATTAGGGCTTGAAAGTATTTTTCAAAACTATAAATTGTGAACAGCAAAGAAGACAGCTCACTAATGCAATGTAGATGTAAAGTTCAATTTGTTTTACACAGCACAGCAGCACATCTTGGTACTTAGATATGACATTTACTTTTCTGTCTTTTAATCCATCCCAATAAACAAGCAGACATTTATCCCACAAGCCACTTTTTTGAGTTCTCTGTAGGACTTTTGAGTGCATTTGTGCCTGCTGCAGGCCTGCAGAGCAGGAAATGCTTTAGCCCTGCATGGGTACCTTGCACTCATACTGCATTGAGTGCAAAACACTTGTCCTGAGGGGGAAAAAAATAACAAAAAGCCAAACAAATTTTTTTTTTTAAAAACCCACAAACATATTGCCTGAGATATTCCTGCATTTTCCCCATGCTCCCTCTCCAGTAACCTGAACAAAGAAAGTAGCAGATCTAAGGTCAAAGAATTGCTCCAAGAGACATTTACCATCACTGAATTAATAGACTCACCAGGAAGGACGTGGATGGTGCAGGGTTCTACCTATTTCACATTTCCTGTGAATACTGGCCCACTGCAAATTTAGATACCACCACGGATTCACATAATAAACCAAAGTCTTGACCAGCAGTTGACATAATGCTGAAAGACTTAATGACTTTCTTCCACTAGAACAAGGAAGGAAAGCTGAGATCACATTTCATTACTAAAATGGAATATTTGGGATAGAAATGAAAGAGGAAATTCATCCCTTTGGGAAACCTTTGCAACCTCAAAATAATAGTCAGGTTTGTGACTGAGACAAGTAGTATCATATTTTGGGGCCCAGCTTATTTGGTATGCTTCTGTAATTACAAGTTTAAATCTATCCAGCTGGAGGAACAGCAGTAATAATGCTCATTTCCAAAAGATCTGCATTTAAAGACTTCTTTTCTATTAAGTAAAATTCTTTATGAAATCATATCCTCTATGTTTTCTTGCTTGGCCCGGTTCTCAGTACTGGAAATTGCTGAAGTCCATCTACTTCAGGCAGACAGAGAGCTTACAGCTGCAACACACCTCTTATGCACTGAAAAACTGCTGTATTCTCCCTCTTTTCAAGCCAAAAGAGATCCTCAATCAATGTGCAAAAATCTGTTTTAGAAGAACAACAAGAAACTTCCAAGCTACAATAGCACAAACTGGGCAAGTCCAGTCCAGGTCCTGCAGCCTGAATCATGAGAGCTCTCCCAGCCTTGCTTCAGCTTTCTTCTCATCAGCCAAAAGAAACATGTGCTGTTTTATGCTGAAAAGTCATTTAATTCAGCTAGTTTTGGCAAACACCTCTTGAAAAATGCATTGCATTCGTTATTTGCCATCCAGTCTCCCAATTCCTTCTTCAATAATACACAAAAACAGCACGAAGGAACTTCACAAAAGAGAAAGGCATCCTCACCAGGCAGACACAAAGGTGTGTAATGCAATCATGAAACATAAGCAGAATCAAGCTCAGCAGCACTCATTTTGTAGAAGAACTAATCCATCATTTATGATGGTTTGCTGTTAAGTCTGAGTTCTTACAGCTCAAATAAGCTGAGCTCAGCTGAGCTGTTGCTAGATGTGCTTCATCTTTGCCTCCAGACTAAGTGCAAATACAGCTCTCAAAATCACTTTTTTTTTTGGCAGTCCAGAAAACAAGTACTCCTCTGTGATGGTTTGCTTGACAAGACTGCAATTTTTTCTGTGGACAGCCTCAAAGCTCTACAAGAGGTGTATTTTTCATCAGTATTAGTTTTGTGGAGCTTATTGATGGATTTCTTTTTTTTTTTCCCAAGCTCTTAACATGTGTGCATATCTAATAGGAGGAAAATATAGACTCTTAAATATTATAAAAACCAATTTATTATTTCAAGCTCTTAAAGAAGCATGAACTACCAATAGGGAAACTACGTTACAGAACTTAAGGAAAAGCTGCAAATCCAAAGAAATTCTTGCTATAACTTATGCTGCTTAATGGGCAAAGATATTTAAGGTTTCAGTCCTGCCAAGATCCCAATCCAGCAAACTACTTAAAGATGCTCATATGAAACAAAATGAAAAATCTCACATGTTTAAAACCTGACACCTGCTGAAATGCTGTGCTACATCAGGGCCAGCAACCTCAGCACTTCTCAGACAAGCTGCTTGTGAATCTTCACTGAAATCAGTTGTGTTGTCCTTGGCACCTGCCTTCAACCCTGCCAAACACCCCATGTTTTGTGCAGGTGCCACCTCTGGCTTGTCTCAGCACAGCTGCTGTTTCACCATTTAGAGGCTCAGAGTACCAGTGGTTTTCTAAGGCTTTGACACAACTCTTGAAGGTATCCAAGAGAAATCTGGCACAGAAACTCCCATCACCAACAACACTGAGTAGAACACACCCCTCATGCAAGAGCTTAGACTCAGAACATTCTTTTAATGCCTCCTAGGGGACGGCTGCATATCCCACCTACCTGAAAGTCTACATGGAAGCTGTTGCCCTGGTAGTTCATTTGGAAGTGACACTTCTCATGACAGATGTGGAGCTCCTGCTTAGAGCGCCAGTCCCATTCTGCCCCTGGTTCTTGTGCAGCCCAGTGAGCCACTCACACCCTGATTGTGCAAAATGCACGCCCAGCCAGGAAAATACAGAGTGTGTGCCTAAAGCCAAATCATTGCATTAAGGTTGAAGCATGTTCTTTTTCAAATAAAGCAAGTTTCTGCCTTGTAGAAATAATCACATTCCTCTCCACACTCCTTGCTTTGCACTATTACTTTATCTGCCAATAACCTCAAGCAATCCAGCTCTTTCTTGCCAGATTTGATACAGATACTGGACACACAAAACACTGTATTTTCTGGACTAGATGGGGACTTATCAAGTTCAAAAATTTAATAGCTCTGAGAAAAAATTTCAGTCTATTTTATCCTCTACTGTGTGAACATAACTCTCAGTTAAAGACCATTAGATAAATTGAATACCTAAAATGTGAAAATTTGGCCAACACATTTTTTTAGACAAATTAAATTCACACAGATTGTAGCTGGCAATCCATTTCCAATGACAAAGTGGGAGACACAGCAATGGGCTGTACAGACCTTCACAGATTTCGTACTAGAAACAAAATGCACAGCCACCAAGACTTTACACGTGTCTCAATGAAGAAACAGTACCAAAAGTATTTAGCTGTGGGCAAAGGATGGTCTTGCAAAAGAAAACATGGATTGACATAGAAAAAATAGCACAAGTGGAGAGGCTCTTATGAATAACCAGTTGAACAAGGAACAATGAACTCAACTCAAGCTCAGATAAAAATTAGCTTATTGTTTAGAAAAAGAAAGAAATTAGAACAAGGATAAAAAATAAAGGCTTCTTTTGGCTATATGCAAGTTTGTTTCGTTCTTTACCAATATCCTAAAGCACAAACTGTCCTGTTTAAAAGAGGTGATTCAAGAGCTACACATCTGTGGGAAAAGACAGTGTCCAAACACGTGAACACTGTCAGCACAGTGTGAGGGTGACACAGCATGGTGGCTCACAAGCATCTGCAATTTAATCAGTTTCTGTTCCCCCTATACAGAAATTACCAGCACAAATGGGTATTTTGGACATCAAAATTGAAAACTTACACTGTGGTTTGAAGGCCAGGTTACCAGGGAAAAAAATATGGTAGTATGTAAGATTGTATCCCTCCTTTTAAATAAAATAAAAAGAACACAATTATTTATCAAGTGACCCTACCAACTTCATTCTTCACCAAAGTTTTGCTGGACCAGGGAATATTCCTTTGATACTGCATTGTTAAAAAACCTACCTTGATCTAAAGACACTACTGCCTGTAATTTCTAGTGGCACTTAAAAGGCTGAACTTTCAAGGTGCTGTTGCAGAAAAGTATGTTACAGCTACATTCTGTGAGACACAACAGGTTTTATACCACAATTTTCAGCTTGTGAACCAATACTGATCAGCTCTGAATTGTGATGGATCCCTGTCAACAGAGCTGACTTGTACTGAACTTTGGCCAACTGCCCAACATTCAAACAATCTCACTGAAGACCCTTTCTGCATCACTTTTGTTACTTCAGAAGAATATTTTGGACAAACCACAAGCACCAAGAGTTTTCTCACTGTTTCCTTATATGTTAATGTATTTGTGTAGTGGCTTTGATCCATTTGCACAATATTTGAGGGCAGTAATAAAAAACAGTGCTTGCAGTCCAAGGAGAGACTGCACCCAACTGCCATTAAAATCAGAGTGACATCTGGCTGCTTTTTGTTCTAAAGGGGTATGAAAATGGGCATAGCTTCTTCTTGGGCTCATTAAAGGTACTTCCCCCTCTTTCTTAGCAGTCTAACTGAGAGTAAAAGGCAGAGGAGGGCTTTGTTCACTCCCCACACACTGTTTTTGTACAGAAAGGCAAAAGCTGACTGTTTTAGTAACACTTTGAAGGCTACTGGCCTCCCTGGCACCACACTGCCTGCTCAGACAAGCAAGGTTACTGTAAAACTGAGACACCAGACACTTGTGCTAAGTTTATCAAGCAAAAAACCTTTCTGATGGCTCCAAGAGACCTTTTATCCATCCAAGACATTAAAGGGACTACAGATATTTCATGGACTCAGAATCATCAGGGTTGGGAAGGACCTCCAATATCACAGAGTCCAACCCCTGACCCATCACCACATTGTCAACTGAGCCACAGCACTGAGTGCCACATCATGTCATCTCTTCAACACTTCCAGGGATGGCAACTCCACCCATTCCAAATGCATTCCAAATGCCATTTCAGTGAAGAAATTCTCCTGATGTCCAGCTTGAACCTCCCCTGCTGCAGCCTAAGGCCATTTCATCCCATCCTGTCATCATTTGCCTGAGGGAAGAGGCTGATCCCACATCTCTCAGGTGGTTGTAAAGAGCAAAGAAGACTCCCCTGAGCCTCCTCTTCTCCAGCTGCCTCAGCCATTCCTCACAGGACTTGTGCTCCAGACCATTCATCCACAGAACTGAATCTATTTTCACTCATAGTTAGATTACTACTAGACTTTTCATCATTTTGTGATTAATTTATCTAACTGGTCATCCACTGTATTTTTATGAATATGTTAAGAAAGCACTGTGCATTTAACCATTTCTCATGTAAACATATCATTAATTGCACAAATTAAAATGCAGAGCAATTCTCTCTTTTCGAAGTATCATCAGCTTCCATGGCAATGCTTAAATGGACAACATTTAAAATATAAGTTTTCAATTGTATCCTGCTTTTCTCCTATTAATATCCAACAGGTGCACAGAGTACCAGCACTACTCAGACCACCACTGAGACAAAACACAAAGTCAGCTTTTACAAGCCCTGTGTGAGTGGCTGCTTTATGTGATTTATTACAGCAGAAGCCACATAAAACACTGTGTGTGGTCTTTGGGAGAGGAGGCCTTAGGCAGTGATGCTGCAGCAGGAAGGGGCTGCAGCCTCCCCTCCACCAGATGAGAGCAGAGCCATGGAACAGACCAGGACAAGCAGACTGAACACAAGACAGGTCTGCCCTGAACTCCAAAAAACTTGGAGAAGGAGATGAGACTTCCTGTATCAAACACACTGCCAAACAATGATGTCACCCAAGCTTTAGGATTGTATTTCCCTGGGTTTTTTAATCTCTTCTACACCAAATCATCACTATATTGTTCAACAATAAACACAGCTGATTCCACCCTTTATGCAGAATGAAGCATTTACCAGCTGTCTCAAAGTCATGGAAGAGTAAAAAGGAAAACTGAAGTATTTGGCCATCCTAGTACATCAAACTATCAAAACATTTGAACATGGTTACACTTACTTCTGTGTTAACATGAAAGAAAAATAAACTAACAGTGATCTTGTACTACATTTGTATAACAAACAATTAATCTACATACTTGTAAAAAGTCAGTCATTAAAAAATTAACTTGACAGATTAACTCCACAAGAACAGAAATCTGTCATACTCAAAGGCTGTAACATAGTTCTCCCCCACAGCTCCTGGTAAAGGAGAGATTGACATAACTTTTCAACATCCCTAGTTAATACATTGGCAAAAGGCAGAAGAATTTATATGCCTCTTGTGAAAGGTTTTGTTAAAATTGCATCTATTTTTGCAGCAGATCTTATAAACCTAAATCCATCTGCAAATATCCCTCAGCTCCCAGAGCACTGAAGCCATCAGGAACTCAGCTCATCTGAGATCAATGATGAATCCCTGCCTTCCCACATGCTCTGTGTCATATGCAGATTGCATATTGCCTGAAAAAATAAATAGCAAACCCCTGACAAAAAGGCAACGTAGGGATTTATTCTTGCTTTGCTTGTAGGTATCACATATTTAAGCTTGAACCCTAAAAATCCCAGGAAGCCAAAGGGCAAATCAGAACAAACAAATCAAGCACAGCACAGTTTTTCCAGGTCTGCCACAGCCCAAATTGCTCTTTTAGCAGTTCCAGTAGGAAGTGGTCTCCTTGCACATGGGTTTTAAAACGTCTGAGACCATTGCCTACTTAGAAACACTTCTTGGTCCTTCTTGTCTCCTGCATCATGTTCTCAAGAGTGCCTAAGACTAAATGAGACTTTGGTTATTCACTGGTTTATTTTTCCTACCATCTACCTCATGTTTACTTTTTCTAGATATATGTTTAAATCACTTTTTTACAGCCTCAAAGCTTCCTAGGAAAAAGCCCTACAGTATGTGCTAACTTTTCTCATCAGACACTTATGAAAAGCTGGCTCCACAAGAACACTTACCACAGAAACCCCCAAAATACCCTTCCCTACACTCCCCACACCGCAGGATGTGACATGCCACAGCCATTTCCTCCCCCTGAGGATGCACATAATTGTGGCATCTGAGATAATGCTGCAAGCATGGAGAAATGCTAACTTCTGAAATGGAAAAGTGATAGCTTGTACAGTAATTGCAGGCTATCATAAATGCCAGTTACTTAACTGCAAGACAGAACAAAGGCTGGCCCCAGTTTGAGGTAGTTAAACTCCACAGCAATCAAAACAAAAATGCAGTCTTTGACAAAAATTTACTTTTTTTTTGGTTTTTTTTACTGGAAATTGTAAAGCAGTTCAGCCTCAATAAATCAGAGGTTTAGCCAGCCAAACTACAGGTCTCCCCTCCATGAAGACCCTGGCCTGGGGCCTTTGGGCTTTCTGGGAAGGAAAGGAAGACAAAAATCAAAAATAAGAAAAAAGAAGAACATCCACAAACTCAAAATATTCTTTTCAAAAATACAAGCCATCAGGCAGGTCAAAGGGAGGCAGGCACTGCAGAGTCAGGCACTGCTTTGCAGAGACCTGGAGCCATGACAGAGTTTGTCTGGTATTTCAGATATGATCTCATCTCCACCCATGGGCACTTTGTTTATGGAATCAAATCCGTAACAAGTAACGAACAGGTGCTGGCTGTATTAATCCTAACACACACTTGGGAACACATTTTCCACTCACACAGTAATTATGAGCCAAGCTTCTTTTTTCATACTCCATTCCCCCCTAAAAATAAACCCAGCTAACATGAGCACCTATTTCTAGTTGAGCAGGAAAAAGAAACAATTAATTAACAAGTCACCCCACCTTCCAAAGCATAGAAAACCAACTGCTAAGTGGGAATCAATGCAAATATTCATGCCTAGTTATGATAAGAATCATTCATTACAAGCTCAGCTTGTAAATGTTGCAGCTTGTAAATGCAGAGCTAGGTTTGCACATATAGTACATAATCACAATTTTCTCTCCAAATCCTGCATTTCACAGGCAGTTAATTGCCTCTCCATTTGTTGAGGGGAAAAAAATAGCAATGAAAGCTTAGAGGACACTTTAGCAGGAAGCATATTTAAGATTTATCCCAGATTCAAACACATGACTAATTTCAAAATGACACTGGATTAAAAAAGCAGTGATTTAGATTTCCTCATCAAATCCCCCAGTGTTGACTGTCTGGGCAGTTGAGGCTTGGTTTTGTTTCTTTTCTTGAGGTAACTCGTTTCCCAAGACCTCTACTGCTTTGCACAGGTGGTGCCTCTGCAGCAGGGCACTCAGGACCATCACACTCAGTGATTCCTATGGATCCCTACCTGCAGCTTTTTTTTTTTTTTTGAGGAACACAGTTAGGAAAGGGAAATGCAGTCCTAAAGTTACTAAGACAGTTAATCCTTAACATATGGAAGAGAGAAAGGCAGTTTTCTGGCCAGGAAAGCTTTCCTCACAACTGGCTTGTAGAAAGGCTAATGTAAATGACGAGAGCAAGGTGGTGTTCCAGCCAAAAACAATGAGAGTATTTTAAATGAGACAATTTGAGGATGCTGATGTTTTAAATCTGCTCCTCCAAGGTGTTTTTTTAACATCCAAGATTATATGGCCTTAAATCCAAATCTAGATCACAAGCTGCTAAGAAGAACACCTATATTTTTATTAATTCATGTACGCAGACTACAAATAGTAAAATCCCAGCATCTGGGACTTGGCAAAGTTCTGTAATAGATAGGCTCACTGTATGAAAAACATGCTATATCACATCAAAATGGGCTTCTTGTTCTAGGATAGAAACTGTCACTTAGACAGCTTTTAAGTAATACAAAGTTCAGAAGGAAGTCTGAGTCCATAAATCACAGTTTGATTAAACATCAACATGTGTTCAGTGGCCCAGTTTCAGTACTCTCAGAGCATACTGAATTAACTGTCTCCAGAGCCCTGTAGCTACACAAGGAAACATTTCACTTTCCTAACTAGCAACTATTCTCACATCCACAGAGAGTGACATGGACCAAGTTTTATCAAAGACAAAAGGTCTAAACTATGTTTTGAATTGTGCACTGCCTATTTTCCAACTATAACAACAAGGAATTACACCAAGTCTACTAATTACTTGACTTCCCTAACATGGTGAGATCTAGCCATAAAAGAATCTATTTTGTTTTTCTAGGTTTACATGCTGAAAGACATCTGTTGCTTACACATTTTTCAGACTGATTATCAGGTGTTGGTCCCATATATAAGTTTGTATAGTTATACACTTCTACACACACTTTTAAAATAAATTCAATCCTAGATCTCTTGAAAATGAAGGGTTTATTATGTATATAAAGTTTTGGCTCATTACCCAGCACTGCTTCCCACCTGCTTGAACAGGCAATGGTTCTGTGGGCTCCAGTTCCATTCACTTAAAAAGCCACAGACTTCAGCTGTTGTTGAGAAATTATTCAAAGCTACGTGGCTTAATGGCTACCAGGTACTTTGTTTAAGGTGCAGTATTGCTATGGCTAGAAGGAGGGTAGGGGTAAAGATTAGGTAGTCCTCTTTTGTAGCTGTTTAAAGTAGACTAAGGAGGGGGAAAAAAAAGGAATTGCTATTAAATATCAGATTCACCACTCTCTGCAAGTGAGAGCCTTAGGAACACATCAAAGGAAAAAATCCAACACAAAATCTGAACAAACAAAAGCAGAACCCTCCCTTTGCTTATTGCAGAGCAGGGCCAAGCATGGGGTTCTAGATTTGAACTTTCTAAGGCCTTTTCCCACACATGGGAGGACACAGAGAAGCCAGATGTCTATTTGGAATACACACACAGTTTCAAAGCTCACTCAGGCTAAGGGATGGTATACTGGATACTTAACTAGATCTACATGTCCTGAAATCGTTCTCAGATACCTATTTCAGTTACTGCAAACACTTAGGGTATAAATTAGGATGCTAACAAAGAAAGGTTCTGACCCTAAGCCTCCAGCCTTTGCAGATCACGAGACAAATGCAAATTAAAAGCCCAGAGGAACAAGAGGCAAGTTGCCCTCCCCACTTGTGCAGCCAGGAAGGAGAAAGGATCATCTCCGGGGTAAAGCCTGGGCAGCCATGGGTAACACGCACTGAGCAGCCTGCTGTCCCTCAGCCTCTGTTGGCAAAGGAACCACAGTGACAGGAGAAGGTGAGGGGCTCCTGGGAGGCTGCTGCAGCGCTGTGGAGGTACCTCCAAACCCCGCTGAGCAAAAGGCCCTGAGCTGCCCTGAGAGCTGAGCAGCCGCTGCCCTGAGGAGCACGGCCCAGCGGCCTCAGCTTTCCTGAGAAGGGACTGGCTTCACAGAGCCAGGGGCTAACATTTCATCATCATCATCTTCATCTGGCTCCACATACAGCCCTCTTTTCAGTTTCAAAATCCCCACCACAGCCAAATCCCCAGAAGCAGCCCTACTTACATAACCTCCAGGTTCACAGAAAAAAACCATGGCCTTCCTCTGGCGCATCGGAGCTGCCGCTTTCCTTTCCTGTCTGAAGGTGCTCTCCAGTGATGGTCAGCCAGTGACATGCACTGATTTCATACTTGTCAAACACCATCCAAAACCTCTGCTCCACAAACTGCTGGATTCAGATGCCAGCTATGGTGTGAAAGGCACAAAAATACAACGCTGCCCCTCACTTCCACTCTCAAATACTTTCCATGCTTAGTGGTGTAAATATAACCCACCTGTGCAAGCTGGTGGAGGGGCACAGGTTGTGCTTGTCAGCACCAAAAAGCATTAAAAGGGGAGCAATAAATAAACAGCTGTGGCAGAGGAAAGCTGTCCGGCTCACAATCAAGCCAATGGCAAAACTCCCAACAAGAAGCAGTGTTGCACCCTGCACCAGCAGCCAAGAGCTCAGTGTAATCAATCTTACTTTTCCTGTGTCTTCTTGTACAGCTTTCTAAAGGAAAGAAATTCCCAGTGTGTTCCTCACACAACGTATCCCTTATCTTCTGCCTGGAAACACAAGAAAAGTCATTGTGCCCAGACCCTGTGCTGTACCTCTGATCACGTTTCAGTACAGCTGATAGATAAAGAAAAGCCTTACATGGCAGTCTTCATTCAAGACACTTGAATCTGCAGCTTCAAATCCACTTTATGTACTTTCAGTCACATCAAAATAAAACACTTTCCCTTAGGAAAAAAAAAAAACCCCGAGGATAGTAGAAAAAGCCTCTGGGTTCTCCTGGCCCATTTAACAAATGGAACACTTACTTTCTGTTTGGTGTAAAGTGACAGCTGGCTTATTAGAACTGACACTGATCCTCCCGAGAGGATTTCAGGGAGCGACTCACACAGGTGAAGGTCAACACGGCAAAGGAATTAAATGAAGAGAGGAAGGAAGCCACTTCCTCCTAAGGACAGAAATTAGCTAACAGAAAAGCTGTTACTAAAGCAGCCCTTGCTGGCTGGAAATACACTACTTGCAATCTGTTTCGTTCTTAAGAAATGCTTCCAAGACACTTTTGAATTAAGTTTTTATGCCTTGTCACCAGCTCGGTGTGCTGCAGGCAGGACCCCAGTGTGGTTTCCACCTGCAGCAAGGGCTCAGAGAGCACAGCTTGCACCCTGCCATGGTCTGACTGACACAGCACCACAGGCAACACCTGAAACATCCTTACTTGTTTGAAATACCCTTATTTATTAACCATACATCACTTCTGATGTATCCTTTCGCATATGTGAAAAGGATAATTAACACGGGATGACATATTTTAGAGTGAGTAAGACAACAGACACAGCCATCCTGCCTGAGTGAGTTTTAACTCCTGCACCAGGCACACACAGCTGGCTGCAGAGCTGCACGAGTTCTCTGGCTCCCTCAGCAGACCTTCAGCAGGCCAGAGGAATAAAGACTTTAGCCAAGGCATGATCAGCTTTTGCCAAGGCTTGTTCACACTCCTGCTTTTGCCTCCCTGAGTCTAGCCCTGGAAATGACTTCCCTGCAACACCAGGACCTTGGCAGCTGCTGCCCCACAGCAAAACCTGGAGAAGGAAGATTTCATCCTGACAAGGATGGTGAGAAAGCTGGTGAGACAGGATGTATCTGGTGCACAGGTATGGAAAGATGGGTTTAAACCCTGGCCAGAGCCAGAATTCCTGCCTCAGACAAGGTGTACCATCTTCTTGTGTGTAAACCCCTAATGGGAGACAGAGCCCGTGCTGCCCAGATGGTCTGATTTTTATTCCTTTTCATGTTTGCTCTGCTGAAATTCCAGCAGTGACACATTTTCAGTGTCCCTGCTGTGCTGCACTGAGTAGGGCAGCACATCTGTGTCCCAGCTAACACACTCAGTCAAATCCAGCCTGTGGGTGCTGCTCCCCATGGACCTGACCCGGACAGCCTGGCATGGGCCATGCAGGATGGCCCTCAGCCTCCTGGGGCTGTGCTCCAGCTCAAAGCCAGGCTTGACTTTTTCTGAGAATGCTTGAGCTAGGCCAATACCAAATTCCTCTGTGGTGAGCCATTCCTTGGGATGCCCCAGAGCCAGTGGGTTTGTTACACCTTTCACAAGGGCAAGAGAACAGCAGGAAGTGCCAGGTCCACTCTCTGTCAGCACAGCCTCCTCTGGAAAACTCTTACTCTGAATATTTCAATTCACTTCCTGAACTGGTTTTAGCTCCTTCCTAACCAAGAAGACAAAAAGCATCAGAAATCTCAGTGACCCTCCACCATTTTGAGTTTCCATAACATTTCTAGAAGTCAGTGAGTTTGAAGTTGCAGGGAGAGGTCACTAAATTAATCTGACAGGTACCACCACCTCTGGTTTTAATCTCATCCATCTCCAGGCATGCTTGTATGATACAAGATCACAGATTTTATTATTATTTCATGTAGATATGACTTACTTAAAATTATGAGGGCTTTTCCTGGCCAGAGACAAATTAATGTGGCTCTATTGACTACACTGGGACTCTGCCAGGGTGCAGAGTCTGGGGATGTGAGGGTATAAAAACAGCATCATTTCTCTAGAAGTGGCTTTTCCCCAGTCTCTGTTAGATCTAAAAAAAGAAAATTCTCAGTAACTGAATTATTGCAATTTTGATAAGTTGGAATTCTGGTATCAGAAATTTTCATGTGAAATTCCATGTGACAGAACTCAGGACCACCAAAACAAGATTTTTGTCCCTTGAGTTAACTGAGGATGAAGGTGCAAAAGTAAGCATGTTTGAGAAGTAAATTTGATTCCATAGGTTTTTCCTGTATGACAGGAGAGCTGGGCAGGTTTAAATTTACAAAATGTTCTAAATTTCCTAGATGATTTAGACTGACACAGAGCAGGTGTGTTATCCCAATATGCCTCAACTTTCCCAGAAAAAAATGAGTGAGAAATCCAACTTTCCAATTCTCAGTCCTCATGAGAGCAAGTGGATTTCAAGAATACTCAAAAACATGCAAAGGAAGGCAGGGTCTGAGAAATTTGGCTTAGCCCTAAATTTGTGCGGAGTCCCAGTGATCTATTCCAGTTTCAATTAATAGTTTCAATTCTGAGGCTCTGGATAATAACCTGAGATTGAGCACATCTCCGTGGAAGACCCCAAGGAATAGTTGTAGGTAATCAAATACATTCCTTGGCTCTAAACAATTTTTATGAAGTACCACGTGCATACTATATATATATATATATATTCAGATAATATAGAGCACACACTCCAATGAACATTGGAGGTAGAAATTAACTAATGGCTAGCTCTAATCTCTTTTAAAGGTCACAAGCCTGCTAAAATGTCTCCAAGCATGAGCCTGCCCAAAAGCTGTGGATCTCTTGCCTTCTGCTGGGATCAGAGCACCTGGTGCTTTCCCTCCCTGTAGAGCTTCACCTGCACAAGTTCAGGCCTTCCTAGGGCTTTGTCTTTGGAATCTGAAGTCTGTGGAATGAATGTCTTTCAGCAGACCAGACCATCTGCCCCCTGCTCCCTCCCACCCCGTGGACCTCTGCAGATGGAGGGTTGGAGTCCAGGAAGCACAGGGGCCAAAGCAGGGAAAGAACTGAGCTGCTGGACTTGGAACTCAGCACAATCCACTCACAAGCCCCATGAGAAAAGTTATGGTTAATCCCCACTTGGGAGGGAGGCAGGCAGGCAGAAGCAGAGAAGAAATCTTGTTCAAGAGATAAGAACAGCAGTTTCCAATCCCAGCTGGAGTCCCTCCCTTTGTGCTTGGCTGAAGTCACTGCCCTGGGTCCTGGCTGCAGCTCTCCCAGACTGATCCTGCTTTCATCTCACGGCCTGTGTTACCCAAAGAGGCTCTTCCAGGAATCAGGAACTGGGCACAGGTACATCCTCTGAATTTCTTTTGGACAGCACTGCTGCCTCTGACACTCTGAGAGACCCCTACAAAGGGCTTGGACACACCCTACACCCCAAAACATTTCCATATGGACCAGTGCCAAGCGTTTTATGGCCCATTAAGACCAGGTAGCTACCTGGGGAGATGACTGAAGAATGAAGAATGGAGTTAATTGGGGCAGGTACACAGGAGGCAAAAGAAATTTGGCAGGCAGTCACTCATGCCACTCTAGCTGATTGTCCTGGTAGCAAACCTTGCACTCTGAGACCACATTTGCTTTCCAGGCCCAGGAAAGTATGTGCTTCCTCCTGTGTTCATTAAGTTGGCATGAGGACTGGCACACAACTCCTGCAGGAAAAAAAAAGAGCTTTCCATGGCTGTGCCATCCCATGTGTACCTTTCCAGCAATCTCTTCAAGCCCATTTTGTTTCCTCTTTGATCACCAGAGCTTTCTGCCAGAAATGACACATTAAGTATTTGGCATTCAAGAAAATAAATAAAAAAGGTCAATGGGTAAAAAACATGTCCACACACAGAATGGCAGTCCTAAAGAAACCAGAAGCAATGTCAGTGCCCTTTGGAAAAAAATCACACAGGCCAAAGGATGACTGCCAAAAAATACTAATTTCTTTTATTAGACAGTGCAAGTCTTAACCCCATTTTCCTTAATGCTTTAATACACATTTTACCTCATATGACACTGATGAAAATTTAAAGCCACCTCAAAGAGCATAAGGGTGTATAAAAGAAGCAAAGAAACACTTGGAAACCTCTTTGCCAAAGGGGAGGAAACAAACCTTTGTTTGTTACAGATGCAAAATGCTAAAAATGCATAACCTATTTTTTTAGTCTTCCAGGTATTCTCCCTACATACAGCCATGAAGACCTACCAAACCCATAAAATATTTCATTTTTTTCTCTTTCTACACATGCAGCACAATTTCAACATCCAACACAGTGTACATTGTTCTTGATGAAATTTTAAAGAAAGCAATTAAAATCAAACTGTCCAAGGACTGGAATCCTGCAACATAAAACTGGAAACATTTTTGAAGTAAATATTATATTCTTGTGTCAATCAGCTCCAGCGAGATCCATCACACATATTTATCCATAGGCATACATTTCTGGACTATCAAACCCCAGATAGGTGGGGGATTTTACACAATATTATGAAAATTAAATTAGAATTGATGTTATTCTAGTATTTATCAGCCTTGACTTTAAACCACATGCTTCATTTAGTTAAAGAGAGGAAGGAGAGAAAAAGCAGGGAGCAAAAGGGTTTCCATGAAAATGGCCCTGTTCTAGGAGGAACCTGGTTACATTTGTGTTTTCACTGCCAGCACACTTCCCCACCCTACCTGGACATAAACCACTTTAAACAAAAACCATAGATATGCCATTACAGCTTTTTTTTCAGTCTGTCTGTAGAAACTGCCACATGTGCAACTGAGAAAAAGTACCTAACCCAGTAATAGCTTTCCCTTTCCAAGAGGAAATATTTGCCTCAGTGTATGCCAGGTTTAGAAATACAGAAAAAAGTTCCTAAAGGCTGAGCTATGTTTGCTTTCCACAGACATCAGATAAGACCACTCACATAAAATGAAGGTACGGTCAAAATAAAGCAGCAACACAAAAAGGTATGCTGAGTTACAGAAACACAAGCCCTGAACAGCTTCCAGATTTCATGATTTTAACAGAAATCATTCAAAAAAGCTGTATTATCACACACACATTCACCTCCTTTCTTACATTCAAAGTGTATGAAAGTTCCAGTCCGAAATGCACTGACAGAAAAAAGTTGCTCAACTGCTTAAACTTCACATTTAACACACTCACTGCCCTTGCAAAGTGCCTGTACAGATTTAATCTCACAGACACCTCAAAAGACTATGGACAGATCTTATCACCCGAGAGCCATTACCATTTGTCCTCATTTTCTTGCTGTACATACCAACAAATATCCCTTTTCTGCTTTTCCAGCTGAAGCAGCCAATTACCTGCTGTGCTTTGTAAGCTCCCATCCACATTCCCCAGGAAAGTGTCGTGCAGCACAGTGAGGAGAGCTCACCCAGATACAAAATAATTCCCAACTTGTTCAAGTCAAGTGTCTCCACTGCATTCACAGGCTGAGCTATGTATTAACTGTATTTTTTCAGCACTGAAAGACTACACTTTGCAGTTATAACCCTGGCAAATACTGAGCATTTAAATAATTCTGCCTTTCCTTATCTGCACAAAGAGGTTTTATTTCTCTACCACAGCTGTACCCAAAAGAATAGAGTGCCATTTCAACCCAAAACTCTCTGAAGTTACTACTTACCAGTTTGTGATTATATATTCAGCAAGCCCGAAGAGCTGAAAAGATTTTGTTGCAGGAGACAAAAGTTACAAAAAAGCAGGCAGAGTTAACAAAAATGAAGGCAAACTAGCATAAATCCTCTCTTCATTCATCTACTTAAATGTTGCTGAAGACTAAAAAGGACCCTAAAGAAAGCGCTCTCAGCAAAGACTACATCCTCTTGTCAGTCAAACCCTGCATAGTTTCAGCTAGGCATCCATCCAAAGACGTGGAATTATTCTATTTTTGTCTCCCAGTGCAAGTGGAAACATTTTTACAGATTTGTGGTGAGGATTTCAATTTTTGTAGTGGTCAGCTAGTAGAGGAATGTAATTAAAGACCCTGATAAATGTAAGATAGTCCAGAAAGGAGGAACTGGGTAAATTTGGAGATAAATAACAATTCCATTACAATACAGTCTGATATAAAAACACATTAAAAACTTTAAATGAAGTTAAAAATCCAGATGTGGTTTACTGGAAGAAAGTTGTAAAAAACTTTTCCTTTAAAAGAGAATTGTTTTCAGTTGTGGGACACCAACACAGTTTCAACAAATGTAGGCTGATATTTTTTAATTAAATATTTTTTAATTAAATAATTTTACTTAAAAAAATTCTAATGATATTATGCAGAGCACTAAAAGTTTGGTTTACCACCCATGTTATGTCTGGTATGTTACTGGTTTTACACAACGCAGGTGTTTCCTTAGAAGTACTTCATATGCCGCCTGTTGCTGTCTTACAAAATAAACCTTCTAAACTCCTGGCTCTTTAAAGTAGGAAAATACTTTGGAAATTATGTTTGGCTTCTATTGCATTTAATTTTTGCTCCTATTCTATCAGTAAGAAAGTATGGCCATTTTCCCTATACATTCAGTCTGGAAGCTGACTCTGAAACTCAGTGTACATCATTACTGACCTGTGGAGCTCTTCAGATCTGAGACTTCCCTCAGAAAGGAAGGTTTTAGTTCAATTCCCCGAAACTCTGTCATCATTGAAGAGGATGAACTTTGTCCTTGCTGCCTTCTCCTCTCTGCTCCAACTTCCTCATCCATTGTGCCTTTCACAGTGGCTGCTACCCTGCTCTCATCCATCCTCCCCTGTTGTGCTCCTTTGCTGCCCTTTCCCATTATGCACTGATTTTAGTCCTTTTTGCAGCTCTCAGTCCCTGCCTCCAGCTCCTGCCCAGCCTCACCCTCAGGGCATCTCCAGCCCTGCTGCCTGCTGGGCTGCCTTACACTCTGCTCCTAAAGCTGTGGAAACCTCCCTCCTGTTTAGTCCAAGATGTGAATTGGTCCTGGCTGCCATCATCCCTCAGGTCACAGCCTCCATCCACATGCACTAGGAGACATGAGAGAGCTATAAATTGGAGGGTTGCAAGGAACAATACATATTTTAACAGACAAGAAAATAAGCATTTGTTGTCCCGTTCCCTGGTTCTCAACTTACATGTTGCTTTTTTTGCTTGGATTTTTTACGTTCTGTTACAGTGTAAATGCCCTTGGGGTAGGACTGTTCTCGCACTATGTTTTGAATTACTCTCTGGAGTAGCAGGATCCAGCCTTTCCACACTGCAAAGCAAACAAGAAACAAGCTCTTTCTGTAACATCTTGCTACTTATTATCTTCTTCCTCAAATCTCAGCTCTTCTGAGATGCAGCTTTCAACTAACTGTAGAGATTTGTTTCAGTTTTAGGGATGAAAAAGGGAGTTAAAAAAACCCTGTGTAGATGGGTGCACACTGCAGATTGCTACCCACACATTACTAGAAATGGCAGTGGGCTGCTAAAGAAGCTTCAGCAGGACAAGGAAGCTGCTTCCCTTTGAAACATCTCAGGAACATTACAGAGCAGGTTTCTCTAACCAGGACCATGACCTGCTATCACTGCATTCTTGAATTCTCATGTTTGCTGAGAGTGGGACTAGAAAATGTGAGGGAGAGGAGCACAAGCTGGAGCACAGGGGTGCAGAAGAAGGGCAAAACGAGCCCTAAACGCCAAGGAGCAGCTCTGCTTGGATTACATCTGGGAAGGCAGGATAAGGACAAGGCAGGATTGTCTCCATTAAACTTGTCAGCCCTTTTCTTGTTGACATAAGGGTTGAATTTCTCCACTTAATCCTTTCCTACAGGATACCTGGAAATCCTTCACTGGTGGCATGTAGAGAAGCATCTACCTCAGGAAGTGCCAAGAGGGGTACCAAGGAAACCACAAACTTTCTTCAGCTTCATTTTTACCTCAGACTTTATGAATAAGCACAGCTTCATCCATCCCATGCCCTACAAGCCTGCCCATATCTGCTCTGGCACCTACAGATGGACTATTCCCAGGCCTCTTCTTCCAAGATTCCATCTGACTCCAACCTTTAGTTCAATCCCTTGCCATCCTCTCCTGTTGTAAAACTGTGGCTGTTTTTACAGCTTGCTCCTTCCTGGGCAGCCTTTCCCTCCAGCCCCCTGTGATTGTGCTGGGCAGAGCAACCCAGTCCTTGCACCCACAGCAGCTCCAGCTGCACCTCCTGGGGAGAGGACAGTGCCTCCCTGCCTGGGCCAGCACAGAGGGCTTGATTTTAACTCTGCTTGCCTCAGTGTGGTGCCAGTCATCTAGAGGATGAATGCTGCTTTCCAGATGAGCAGAATACTGCAATTTAGGGAGTTTGCAACTTACCGAAAGACCTGTGAATTATGTGCTCAGAGCAGCTCCTAAGTAATAAAAGACTTGTGGTGACACAACCTAGAAAGCAAGGCTCTAAAACCTTATGTTCCTCACAGCACAGAAAGGCTGCCAGCATTCCCATGCTTTCTCTCTGCAGTGGACAACACAAACAGACACCTGGCACCGATGCAGATCACTGTTAAGCTCCACCACCTAATGTTGAATACAATTCCCAGTCATTCTGATACCCAAAATATAGGAAAATCATCAAGGCTTTGCATTGTTAATGTCTAATTAACATCACATTTCTTGCTGCCTGGCCGTAAGCCACTATTACACAAGTATGACATTGACTTTTAAAATGGAGATGTTTTATGGCACTGATTGCTTAACTGTCTTGTTCTAAAATTGCCTGGTCTCCAAAATCCATCCATTTTAAAGAGTTCCTGAGAGGCAAAAAGCACTGGATTAAGATTACTGTTCTGTTATTGGTCAGAGCGTTAATTTCCTTCCTGTGATACCAGGCTGCTTATCATCTTTGACAACACACTTAATTGCTGTTACAACCCCCACAGCTTTTTCATAGGTGCTGTCAAGATTATTTTAATTAAAATAATATCTATTCAGAGGTTAATGAAAATAGAGAGAAAAAAATCCAGCAGGAATTTATCATTTGCCACACTTCATTCCCCAGGATTCATGGAGACCAGGTGGGACAAGGAAAACACCCCTGCATGGCTTCCAGAAAGACATGGCTCCATCTCACTCTGTCATGCAGATCCAGCTTTCCACAGAGAAACCATCAAAGTCCTTGTTACTCTCCTCAGAAACACCAAAGACCATGGGGCATGTAAAATCTCCTTCATTAACTCAAATGCTACTTTGATAGCACCATAGACATAACCTGGGGTCACTTATACTTTTTCAAAGACAAGATAATTTGGTATCAAAAATGCATTTCTTTTTGTACATTTTAAAACCAAATAAACAATACCACATGTGGGAATCCCATGCTTCCAACAAAAAATCTGCACTGAGCACATAATACATTTGCTCAATACAACTTTTTTTTTTAAAGCAGACTAATCTCCACTTTCAATAAACCCTGCATATAATTAGACAAATCAATATCTATTTCTCTTTTTCTTCAGTTAGCAACCCTCACTTAGTGCTAAATTCTATCTCTGCAAACTGCTAATCTAACAAATTACAGGTTTTCAGTCGAACCAGCACATTTTGTTCACTGTGTATGGTTACAGTCCACAGACTTTGGAGACTGCTTCAGTAAAGTTTCTTGAAGTAACACTCAGGAGTGTAAGCTCACTGACTCTTCCATTTCAAATACAATTTAGAAGCTGCTGGTGCATCTTTGTGTGTAGGTGACAGCAGGCACATCAGTCACCTTCTGCAGCTCAGAGCAAATCCTTTGGGGGTGGTTGGCCATAATTCCAGGCTCCCCCTCTGGCTCAGCCCCATGTTTGCTCTGTGGTCTCATTTTCTGTCCCATGATAAAGTCACTACTACAGGGCTTTTTTCAATCTGGAAAAATGGTCACCTCCCCAGCTGACACGTGTTCCCACTGAGGAGAAACTGCAAAGTCCACATCTCTGTACAGGCAGCAGAAGGAGCAGAGGTTGTTTTCCCACAGATTTCCATGCTGTTCATTAAACTTTCTGTTCTCAGCTCCTTGCCATGTGCCATATTACACCCATGATGGCTCCCCTGCTTCCTTCTAATAGGCCCCTCAAGCTCATTTCCAGATGACAGGCAGTTCCTGAAAAAAACCCACCAAAAGCAGCTAATTCCTCACTTTTCCCCTAGTAGGAAATCGATTTTGATACAACTTGTAGACCCTTAGTCTACAAGTCTATGACACGTTGGAATTTTTCATACTTTCCTGGTTACACAGCTGTCAGGTGTGTCCCACTCCCTCCTGTGAAGTCACCATCCCAGTGTGAGGGTTCTGAGCACAGCTGACAAAAACTTGTCCTCCATTCTGCAAAGCAGAATGCTGCAGCATAACGCAGCCCAGCTGGTGGAAACTTCTTACGGATTTACTATTGTGTTATGTACCGCTCATGCAAAAAACACACAGTTGTTAAAAAATCTGTGTATGAGCACCTAAAAAACCCTGGGAAACAAATTGGAAGGAATCCCTTATGAGGTCCACATTGCTGCTCTTCATCGAGGGGAGACAGAAAACGCAGGGCCTACTGCAAATAAGGAAAAAAATCTGTCTGCACAGGCAGTGTCAGAGAGATTTTCTTGGCCAAATAACTGCCTCACACTGCATCTGAACACATCATATTCCCCCCATCCTGCCTCCAAGCATGTGTTGTTCTCTTAAAGGAAACTCCTTCTAATATAAAGTTGCCAAACATAAATCAGCCTTGAATAGGAACAATTAGAGTAAGTTAGAAGATTAAAACCATGGGAACAAACTGGAATACACAACAACTCCTCTGTAGCTGTGATTTTCTGCGAGGGAGGCAGAGGATTCTTGTTCTCACTCACACTCCATTGGGGCATTTTCTGGTAAAGGAGCAGCATTGTCACTAGCTCTCAGATTTCCTCATGCCTTTTCTGTGACTATAATGATGCCTCAAAGCCTTTTCTATTAGCCTTTCCCATTACTAACCTTCTTTAGCTCGTAACAGTTCATATGCTTTCTGCTGTAGGGATAAAGGGGCTCTTCACTCCTCACACAGTGCAGTGATTCTGATTACTGGGAGGATATTTGAAATATAATATTGTGAGGAGAGGTGTAATTATGCCTGCATTTGAATGGATCTATTCTAAGGGGCTTTGCAAAGGCACACTGTCATGGCTGCTATAGGCCCTTGGGGTCAAGCAGTTTGTCAGGAAATAATCAGGACCTGAAAATGGTCTGCTTGTTTTTTGGATGCTTGGCAAATTCCACCACCTTCTCAGGAAACTGGTATTAATTATTCTCATTGTAAGTGCTCAGACTGTTCAGTGAGCACTGGCATTGATACCAGTGTCCCTTAACACTCCTAGTGGTACCACCAACATTCTTTTCTTTTCCTAGCTAGTGGATGCGGTGGCAACCTGCATCACTTGTTTTCTGTATTGTAATTCTTTTATCATCATTATTATTGCTGTTATTTCCCCTTCCATTTCTCTCCTACTGAACTGTCTTTATCTCAAACCACGAATTTCACTTTTTTTTCCCAGTTGTCTTCCCCCATCCCACTGGTGTTGGGCAGAGAGGGCATGAGGGCTGTGTGGTGTTTATCTGCCTGCCAGGTTAAACCACAGCAATCCAGTGCAGATCCAATAGCATCCCCAATTCTCAAGATTAGTCAGGCAATCACTGAGAGAACAAATCATAATTTGGAAGCTGCCAATTTGCATTGTACACCTGGGGGTAACAGATTAGGGCACATTTCTTCCTCCATACACCTTTCAGTCAAAACTGGCCTCCCAAAAACTTGAAAGGGGGAGAAACAGAATAAACTTCCCTCTTTGAATTCAAGGTTTGGATTTCAGCCCTTTGCAGTTTATCTTTTTCCGTTTTACTCTTTTCTCATTCTCACTTTTGTGTGCTCTCTGTCTCTGCCCAGCCTTGGCTCCGTGTTGCCCCCAGCAGTAACTGGGCAGTGCCTGCAGCAAAAGCCCCCACACAATCACCACTGAAGCTTCTTCTTAATCTTCTGACTAGAGCACTTAAACTTCCTTTCTCCTCTCCTGCCTCCCTCATGGATTTATTCCAGCAATCCAATAATGTAAAATGTGTTGTACAAGCCATGGGGAAAGTCAGAAGAAACACAGCTTTTCATTTCCCAGACAGCCTGAGCTGGGCCAAGAGCTCTGTGAGGAAGGCCAGGCTTCCACACACTCTTCCCACCCATATGAGCACTGTGGCCCAAAACAAGAAGTTTAATCAGCATCTTGCCAAGATAGCTCAAAGTCAGCTTTTCTGACAAACATTCCTTCAAAATTTTGTCTTGCTCATGGCTGCAGCACTGAGCCAGGCTTTGTCATCCCAGTGAGACGTGCTCCGTGCAGAGCTAGTTTAGAAATCTGGCCCGAAGAGCGACCAACCAGCTCTTCACATAACCTTTTTTAGAAATACTACAAGCCAACATATGTTTCAAGGGAGGGAAAGATCCAAATTTGGGCTTAAAACATCAAGGTCCCTTGGGAGTGCAGGCTGCAGGCAGCATCAGTCAAGCACAGGATGAGAAGAGGGCCAGTGATCCCAAGGACCACTCCTGTGGGATTGCCAGGAGCTCAAATTACAGTCTCAGGCACACATAACAGGGCACCCAAAACAGGCCAGAGAAACTCTACAGAGATCACACAGCCTCTGCCACAGCCAGCCTGGAAGCAGCAGCAGGGCAGTGACCACATCCAACCATGCAGGGACGCCGAAGCCACTGGAGTCCTTCCACAAAAAATGGGTACTCTCCATGTTCTAATGCTGTCCTCCATCACAAAGGAGGAGCCACAGACTCCACAGCCAGGACAAAATCAAGGCTTTGCCTTCCAAAAAAAACAAGCTGAATGGCTGGGTGGCTCGTGTGCAGAAACATCTGGACTGGATAGGGAATAACATACAGAAAACAGCCAGCGAAAGTGTCAAAAGTTCAGAGGAGCAGGAACTGAACATCATCCTATTCCAGCCCTATAGGCAAAGATATCACAAAAAATGAAGTCAAAAATTGCAAGCCCGTTGTGCAGGAGAAATCATGAGTATTTAACTTTTTAGAGTGAATGGTTTCCCATTACTTTCCCTTCTCCCTATAAATTATGATCTCTTACAAGTCAAGCACAAACCAAACCCAGTAGACAGCCCCAGTCCCCAGGCCTCTGGCAGTGGCAGCACATAAATATGTACAGTTTCAGGGAAACAACACTCAAAGTTTTCCGTGCCTCTGTCTAGCAACACAGTCTCATCAAATGGAGTTGTCAAAGGTGGGGTGCACATCTGCTATAGGAAAGGCAAAGGCTGTTTTACACTGCACGAAGTTGATAATATTGTATTAAATTTCAATCTGCACTGTTAGGACAAGCCATGTCTCAGTCTCACACAAATTACTATCAGAAAAAGAAATGCCTTTAAGCAGAGTCCCATTCTCAAACAGCCATATGCTTTGATATCCCGTAGCAAAAGAAATAACTTTTTGGATTCTTATGATAATGTATCAGATTAATTTGCTACATTTTACTCTAAGATTACAAGACATCCTAAACTGTACTTCGTCTTTAATGAAGAAGAAAAACATTGTAAAAAACTGTAAATTATATTTTTTAAGACCTTACAGGTTAAAAAAAAAGAAATTATTCTATGACACTTGATGATGAAGCAACCTCTGCACCTCGTTCTTGATAAATTTCAGCTAGTATGACAGCTCTTAGCAGTAACCAACATTAGAAGCAAGTCAGACATCTAAAAGGGGACATCAGCTGAGTTAAATTATTCTGTGTATTAGTATATGCTAGGATTTTATATTAATATGTTGTTAAAAATACATTATATTAGATGCAAAGTCACTTAAGGAAAGCTTGAGTGCACCAGTTTTTCCTCAGATCATTATTGCCCAAGCCAAAATGCTGCCCTGCTTATATGCTCACACTCTTTATTTTTTTCTTTTTTTTCTCTTTTTTTTTTTGCAGGGTTCTGCCTCACTGAGCAGACAGTACAGATGGCACCCAATGAACAGCATTTTATAACTCGTGTTTCTCAAACCCTGTGGTACTACCCACTATTTTCCTCTTGGATTTTCTCATAGCACCTGTCATCACTACCCTGCTCGAGCCCAGCACAAATCTGAAGTGACAGCATGGTTCTTCTTGCCAGTGCCTCTCTGCCACGAGTGGATATCAGCAGCCAGGTTATCATGACCTAATGTTGCACATTTTATTGCTTCCACCAGCGTTTATAGTGGGGTTTTGGAAAACTAGTTTGCTTTTGGGAAAGTGGGAGGTTTGGATTCTAAAGTCATTCTGCAGAGGGGTTTTTTCCTTCTCCCCACCTTTGAATGTAATCTTTCCTCCAGAGCTATGAGCAAAACACTGCTTCACCCACCATCACTATTGGCAGGCTGCAGCAGACACTCCCTCTCAGCACCATCCAAAACTAAACCTACAGATATTTTTTATTGGAAAGACCAGTTCAGTTTTATAGACACAGTCTGCCTCACCATCATAATTTTCTCCACTCCAGCTTCTCTGCCCATGCTGGAGACCCTCCTTGAAATTTCCTACTCGGATTAACACATCCCTGGTGGTTCTTGAGCCGTGACAGCAGTGGGAGTAATGTACCTCGAGATACCTACTTTGGGATGAGGCTGTGCTGTTCCTCAGCTTCCAAAGGCCAGCTGGGAAAATGCTTCATGGGCTAAAATTGTGTTGCTGGTACACACTGTTTTTTTGGAACCTGGTTGATGTATTCTGTATTCTTGTAGCTATGTGAGACATTTACTATGAGGCATCATCGGATTTCGGCCAACAAGCTTGAAGATGTGCTTCTATTTGAAGATGTGCTTCCTTTAAAAATATGTAGAAGTCCATTGTTTTGTAGCAAAGTGCTTGAAGGTGCTTTTAATGTTATGTCCATGGCACTAGAGCCTGCACTTAAGTGGTTTTTTTTGGAATTAGAGTGACTATTCAAAGATGAGTCATAAATTCCAAGCTGAGTTTGGTTTACAGCTACCAAACATGATTGTTCCAGTCCACTTATGCAAATATATGAATTTTTGCAGATGCTTACCTGAGAAAACAGGCCAGGTGCACAGCACAGGCACAGGGCTGTGCCTGGCACTGCTCTCATCTTCGGGGCTGTTTGCTATGAAAACTCTCTCTGCACCATTCAGGCATCAATGAATAATTCAGCAGGGTTTCATTACCCCACCAGTGCTGTTTTGTTTACTGGAATATCATCCTGTGGTTCAGCACCCATCTGACTTTAGGCATAAAGCCTGTGGAAAATGTAGAATTCCCAAAGGCTGGAGGGAATCCTTTCTGTGATGTTGGAGTCCTACAAACTCAGTACCTCTGATTTTCTGCTAAAGAGAAAGTCAACTGCCCTGAGAAACTGCATAAATTAATCCATACATACACCTTGTATCCTTTGCAGACTGTCAAAGTTCTCTCACTGGCTTGCTTGGAACTGAAATCAAAACACACTGGAATTGGGGGAGGTCTTCCAAAGAGCAGGTCAGGATATTCTGTTCCACTTACATGCTTAGGGTAAGGTCTGTGAACTTCATTTCAAAATGCAAACAAAATAAGGATTGGTCTGTACCAAAGAGTTTCCCAATGTCCTTCTCACACAGGTATTGCACTGGTAAGACACTTGGCTTGTAACATAAAATACACCAGGACTATCACAGAAATACTCTGTAAGGGTGAGGAAAAGTATCAAACACTTCCACCAGAGCAGCTAGACAAGTCAAAATCTGAAATCTGTGGTTATTAGGCTGGATAGCAACACTCCTCTGCCCATGAACTTACCTTTGACCTTTTCCATTAAAAGAGTTTTCAGTAGTTCTCTATAAATGGTTAATGATAGGAGCTCCTGCAGAAAACTATATTATTACTGAACTAATCTGGATTAAAAATGAGAAGCATATATTGGCAACTTCATTTATATCAATAGCAATACGAATAATTGCTTTTCCTTTAGACCATCTGCAAAACTGATAAAAATCCAGAAAGGCAATTCTGATTTTCAGTCACTTCTCTTCAGAAAGAGGAAAAAAAAATCTGTTTGAACTTGAGTAGCAAAGTGCCATTTTATGGGGAAAAGAAACAAAAGTTAACTCTGACTCACTCACACCTCCTGGTAACTGAGCTATACCAGAGGCTTTCTGTGGCTCCTGTGCCCTCTAGCTTCTAGAAGATGTATTTACCAATCACTCCCTTAACTTGAGCAGGTTTATAGAGTTTTCATTTCTATGCAGTCACTAAAAACTTGCTAAAACAGAAAGTGAAGCCTTTCCCTCTCTTCCTCCCAAATATAACTTGAACCTGAGACTGAAATGAAGACATAGAAATATTGGTCTAGATTTCTGTTTACCTTACAGGCACTTCATACTTCTGTGGTGATATAAAGGGGCTTTATAGGTACACATTATATTAATATCAATTTAGAGTCCTGTGAGTGCTATAAAGAAGATTCAGCTCACCAGAGAAATGCCAAATGAATTGCAAATAGCAATGTTGAGGAAAAAGTGAGTTGTGAGACATAAGGGATTCTAAATCAGGTCATTATATGGTATACAGCAAAAAGCCCCTGATGCACAAGTGGCAGGCTGAAGGCTGTACTTTGTGACACCCAGCAGGTTTCAGGCTGAACTTCTGATAGAAGAGCCATACCTGGCTGGGAATGGGAATTGGCTGTAAGTAAAGATAATCCTGGTGTCCATAGCTAGAGAACCCACAACAACCTGATGGAGAAAGCAGTTTTGTTGGAGTTTAACAGGTTGACAGAGCATGATCAGCTTAAAGCTGGCTGGCTGTGAGAGACCAAGTTAATTTTATCTTGACATATCATCCAAAACACCTGAACTAGAAGTGTTTTTCACCTTTCAGATTATAGGTCTTTGTGAGAGTAGAGGCTTGACCTCCAATGCTACCTGCCACATCACTGCAGTGGCACCAGTGGCAGCCTGAGAAGTGCAGCTTCTGCAAATCTAACAAGCCACAAGAAATAAGCAATGAAACTTTTGTTGAGGAGAAAGTCACCAGAATAACAGAATAGGGACACAAATCCTATTAAAAACTTCAGTCACAAAGGCACTTCATTAAGTTAAATACTAAATCTATGTGGTTTTAAAACACACAGTTACAAATCCAGTGCTTTGCCACTGTCTATTAGGGAAAGGTGCAATAAAGACTTTTTGTTTCTTCTGAGAGCCTAAGCCATGAAGAAGAAGCAAATGGCACCTTCACATAATGCTAACGAACCTTTGGTCCACTGAAGTGTGCAACCTCACCAAGACTCAGCTTGAACTAGAGATAGCCAAAGCATAAAGTTTATGAAAAAAAATCTGTGACTTCACTTTCAATGTGCATAAAGTGCTTCAAATGGCTGGGTTTCTCATCTGCTTATCTGTAAGTCTTTTAAACAAAAACCATGGCAGTTTTCATTTAAACTCTGCATTTCCAGTATTTGAAGGTCAGATCTATTTCCTTTTTCTATGTAATTCTGTTTCTATTACATTAAGAACAATCAATATTAATTTTCATAACTAATTTAAATCTTAGATAGTATCTTTAACTGCAGAATTATAAAGGGCTGCATTGACTAAGAGTGAAACATCCCTTGGAAAATGTACACACTCAAGAATGACCCTGGCAATGTTGTCTTCTGCACCCTCCTAGCAGGATCAACATGCTAAAAAGTTCCCCTAAGTCCTAAGACTGTTCCATAGATACAATTTGCCTGTCCTCATGGAGGTCACTGAACTACAAGGATTGTCTTCCTTCCCCTGATGCACCTTCTTAGAATTACTTTCCAGTAACAGGCCATTCCTACCCACTACAAATAACAACTATGATATGGTTCCATGTAAAGTTATGATCACTTCATGAGCTAAAAATGGAATTATAAAGTATTTATTCAACTATTTTAGGAGCATATACAACTAGAATAATTGGCTCCCTCCACAACAAAAGACAGTGAAGACCTGTAACAGTCTTTCAAGCATGTCAGCAGAGTAATGTACAAATTTATGTGTCTGACACAATATATTTGGACATTCAAAATGTTTGCAAAGCTACAAAGAAAACTATAAAGGCTCCAAGTAGCCACGTGATTATGTCCCTTCAGTGTGCTGGGTTGACCCTGGCTAGACTCCAGGTACCCACCAAGTTCACTCT
This sequence comes from Dicaeum eximium, assembly GCA_013396995.1. Taxonomy (NCBI): domain Eukaryota; kingdom Metazoa; phylum Chordata; class Aves; order Passeriformes; family Dicaeidae; genus Dicaeum; species Dicaeum eximium. Next base: position 805,323 of record VWZP01000206.1, read on the forward strand.
GTCACTCTCAGCTGGACATGGGAGGGAATATGTAATGAAAGGTTCATGGGACAAGATAAGAACAGGGAGATCACTCAGAACTCACAGTCACAGGCAAAGCAGACTAAACTTGTGGAAATCAGTTTAGTTTATTGCAATCACATCACATATAAATATATATATAAAATAAGTAAAATAATAATAGGTAAAACCACATCTTACAGACACCTCCCCATTGTGGTATTGGCAAATCCTAGGTTTCTGAATTTCCTACTGCAAGCCTGCTAGGTTTTTTCTTCCCAAGGGAAAGCTCTCACTTTCCCAGCAAAAATTCTATAAACATATCTCTGAGCTGTGTTCCTTCTCAAGGCCACAGGTGTTGTTTTTCTGTTCTGTCCCACAACTTGGGAGATATGAGCTCTCTCACTTAACCAATGGTAATAGGGAGCTGGTCTGAGTTACCAGCCAATCAATTTAGTATTATAAAGAGTGTTCCACTTGTATAGCTAAAACTAAGCTAAGAGCTAAGCTAAGCTATGAGCCTTCTGAAATAAGTAATAAGCAATAAGCCTCAGCCTTCTGATATCATGAAGTCATTCTTAATAAAGCCTTCTGAAATGGAGTCTATGTCTGTGTCTGTGGGCAACAACACTACCACACTCCCCCACCTCTCCCCAGGCACAACTTTACTCCCAATTTCTCTACCCTGTCCCCCCTCCCCAGGCAGTGCAGGGGGATGGGTGTCACCAGACATTTTATAAGTTTCTTATATGTAAACTTGCTGAGTTTTTCCTTCCATGGGAAAAGCTCACTTCTGAGCAGATTTCTGCAAAAACAAATCTTTGTGTGTGTGGTTTCAAGGACATGAGTGTCTGGCTGTTCTATCTCCCACAGAGGAGATGAGAACTGTCTCTCTTTCTTAACCTATGAGGTGAACAGTTCTTATCTTGGAATTCTGAGCATTCCAGGAGTATTGCACTAACCATGAAGGAGAAAGCATGTTAGCTCTGAACATGGGCACCCATAGCCCAAAAGCCTTCTGAACAATGGAGTCATTTTAATAAATAATACAAGCCTTCTAATGATGGAGTCAGAGAGTCCTGATTCATCACCCCACTCAAGCAATCGAAACAGATGGGGAATGAGGGCTGTGGTCAGTTCATCACACACTGCTTCTGCAGCTCCTTTCTCCACCTGGGGAGGACTCCTCACACTCCTCCCATGCTCCAGAGTGGGGCCCCTCCCACAGGAGAAAGTCCTCCACGAACTTTTCCAGTGTGAGTCTTTCCCATGGCTGCACTTCACGAACTGCTCCAGCGCTGGTCCCCTTCCAGAGTGCAGTCCTTCAGGAGCAGGCTGCTCCAGCACGGGTCCCTCATGGGGTCACAAGTCCTGCCAACAAACCTGCTCCAATGTGGGCTCCTCTTTCCATGTCTCCAGAGGTCCTGCCAAGAGCCTGCTGTCTCCATCAGCCCTGGCAGAGGAGGAGGAGGCACTCTCCAGCATCTCCAGAGTCTGGGTCATGCTGCTGGGGGAGGACAGGAGCTGAAAAACCTGAAAACACCGACCTGGCTGTCCTGTCCATCTCCTGTGGGATATCCAGTGGGACAGGGGGCCTCTCAGGGGGACACCTGGGGCAGGCAGGTCCCAGACTCGCTGCCTCAGCATCCGCGGCTCGGTACCACACAAACACTCCGTGTTTAAAGCCCTGAGCTGCACACTCAGACCAGAAGGCAATGATTTGCTTTCGTGGAGGTGACACTAATATTTCAGCTGGGATCACAGCTCAGCCCCAGCCAAAAGAGTAATTGGTGAAAATAAGAGCTGTGGTGAAGCCAAGAATAGAAAGAAAAGATAAATTTTGCAATGATTCTGATTGCTCCATTGAATCAGAAATCTCACAGAGATTGGAAACTTCACAGAGAAAGTATGACAATGTTAGGTGTAATTTGGAAATGGATATTATTTCCTTTCTGTGGGAGAAAAAAAAAAGAGCGTTACTATGGACATTTCCTGCAGAAAAGAAGAATTTTAGAAGGCATAAGGAGCATCCAAAGTGGAGAATAGGGAAAGGATGTGGTGCCTTTTAGAACAGTAAAAAGACAGCAAAGGTGTGCAGTGTGCAGAGCCCTTTGAGCTGCCAGGGCAGCCTTCAGCTGAGTGCCAGAGGCAGTGATTATGACCAGTTTGGAACCAAGCTGCCAGTGCTCAGCCTGGGTGAAGCCAGGCTTGAAGCACCCCGTTTATCTCTAATAAGTATTCACCTGTTCTGAGACAGTTCAGTCTAGAAAAATGAACAGATACGAACTCTCCAGCATGTTTTAAACTCTTCACCTCTTAGAGATGTTCAATCTGCTAATTAGACATGACAATGCTGGATTAGATAACCAATACCAAAATTTACTACTGCCTGATATAAGTTGCTTTTGGCAGTGTTCAGTGTCAGAAGCAATAACATTAGCTCTGTTCCTTTCTCACACTGCAGATAATGGAAGCTTTCAGGAAGATGAATTAAATTTCACTAACAGAAGGAGAAAAAAAATTGCCACACTAGAAGTCCACTTGGGTTATTTCAAAATGATGATCTATCAGTGTGTGCAGCAATGTCCTGGTGAACGATCCTGAATCAAAAACTGAGTCAGGTCTAGGAGCAGATCACCCCCGGTACCCTTTCTTTCTCAGAAATTTCTTCCATTTTTACCTTTGCTTGCAAAGTACTCTCCCAAGACTTCATTTACACTCAGATTAAGAAAAAAACTTAGTGGTTAAAGAAAGGACACACAGACAGACATCTAAAAATATTAGAACCCAACTATAGTCAGGCTGATATTGCCTAATAAACAAGAACAGAGACACTCATGCATGAATACTGAATGCTGAGTAACTTGGGTTTGGTGCCAGCCACATACTCTGCACCAATGTTATACTTTCCACCAGCTTCAAGTATTCTTAGAGTGGCAGTGTATTAAAATTGAAAGAAAAGTACATTAGAAACCACACTTTTCCTTTTTAAAAGCTAATTCCAAAATAGATTTTCTCCTGGAGTAGAAGTGTGGGGTTTACTTGAGAGCTGACAAGTTTTGGTAATATTACCCAGAAAAGTACCTTTTAAAAACAGAAGCAATTTCTTCCACTTGTTCACAGTCAGTCAAAGCAATTGGCAACCTTCTAGCAGCTTTGCAACTCCTTCTACCATGTTTACTGCCTTAAAACTACAAATTTTTTATTTAAAATATTACTCCTTACAACTCTGCTTTTCTCTAGCTTCAACAAAAACCTTTTCTTCTAAAGCTCTGAGCATCTCAGTTTTGTGGTGAAGGGCTTCTATCCTTTCATATCATGGAAAAGTTTTATTTTTTATCCCCCCCTTGCTTCCATAGTGCTCAACCCTCTGTGCTTTACAGGGATATGTACTGCTAAGTGTATTGCATTGATGTGCAGGCAGAGATTCTAAGGAGAAATGAGACAGAAGATACAACAGGAATAGATCTTGAGGTGGGAAAAGTAGCTAGTTCTTCCTAAGGAAAAAAGAAAAAAACAATCAACACAAAAGCAATGTACCAAAAGTTTCACCCAAATTTCCTGTACCCAGGACAATGTAAAAGCCAGCACCAAGGCTACATGTTTTATGTGTTAGGTTTGTGCTGTGGTGTACCATGTTGGTCTGAGGAAATCCCTTTGTCTGACAGAAATATGCATAGCTTTGTTAAACTGAAAAGAAGGACGTAAAGTTTTTAGATTAGATAGACACTACAGCTGACATTCAATTATGCAGAGCCTCAGGTGTCTCTCAGCAGAGAATGGCTGTAAATGGGAAAAAAGAAACTGCCTGGCCATTTAGACTTTAAAGCCAGGAGAGGCCTATGGACATTGCCTGGCTGCTTATTGAATGTGATTCACTAAATCACATGTATGCACCCCAATAATTGTACTTAGCATTTTATCTTGGAGAAGATTAAACTGCTGAGTGCTACATTAGGAAACAAAAGAAACAAGCTGCCACCTGTGCCCAAAGGATCTGCAGTGACAGGGAAAGGTGTTGCTGAGGTAGCCAGGCAACCCCAGCATATGACCCCCACTTTGTGTAAAGAAAAATGGGGGAAAATACCTGAGATGTGGCAACAAATGCTTACAGGCTCCAAACCTGGCAGTTTGGCCTAACCCAAGCAGATCCTTGCACAAAGACAGTGCAGTGGTTCATCTCCTGCCAGGCCTGCTTTGTACATGTTTAAAATGTACCTGTCTAGAGCGTGACTTACCAGGGCTGGCACTTCCCAAGGAGTGAACCCACAGCCAGGAACGAGCACGGGCTGGAAGATCCATCCCTGGGCAGCCTCACTGTCCACACCAGGCTGGCCAAGCTCCTCTTTTCCATTCCACCTGCAGCAGAGACACACAGAGACAGTGTGAGAGCCCTCACCTCCACTTTGCACAGCAAGGTGGAGTGTCCCTCCCTGGAGATAAGCCAGAGCCCTCTGGATGCAATCCTGTGCTGTAGGATGAGCCAGCTGGGGCAGGGAGGTGGGACCACACAACCCCCTGTGGCCTCTTCCCTCACCCATTCTGGGATTCATCTGAACTGATGAAGCAGATTTTAGGGTCAGGCTGTAAAGCACGAAACAAATCTAAACAAACATCTGACTCAGCTACTAAACTGAAACAGCAGCAGCTTTGAGAAGGAAGTTGGCAGCACCACTTAGAAGGCCATGGAATGGATCCAGCTACCCTCTTCTCCACTCACTCTAATTATTTATCCCTGATCCCTAAATAGACTCTGTCTCAGGATTGCTTCAAAGAAATGTACATTTCTGTAGCTTCTCTTTCTCTTCCTAATTCACTTTTTTGACTTTACACAAAAATCTATAGCGGATGTCAGGCCATTTCATCTGAACAACAGCCTGCATAAAAATATTTAGTTTTAAACTACACATGATGAAATTTGTCTCCATGTTTTTAACTTCATTTTATTTTTCTAGCAGAAGTCTCACTAGGTGGTGTCTTTTGGTTCATTTGGGGTTTTTTTAAATGTATATAAAAAAGCAGCTATTCTTTCTGTTCTGAACGTTTGACTCAAACCCTAGTATTTATAGTTAATAAGGCTGGAGCAGATCAATGGACTAGCTGATCTGCAGTGATATTGGCTTAGTGCCACATGTCTCCATAAGCATGTCCAAATGAAAAATCAGTTTCTCAATCCAAGTGTATCTAAAATACTTTTTTTAATTTTACGTAAATTCACAAATAATACAATACTTAAGTGATTTTTTTTTTAAACATACTGTACAATCAGGATAGTTAAGTGTTTTACATCAAGGCACAGCACACTGTATAATACACATATGCCCTGCCAGGCAGCAGTTTAGTATAATCCCCGAGATTTGGCAGTAGGGCCAGGACAAGTAGCATGGATCACATAAGCTGGAAGATAAATAAATAATAGATGCCGTCACATTTTATTTGAAATAGAGTTGCATATAAAAAGAATATACAATAATTTAACTTTAATAACTAGAATCTCTTTTACTATACATAACAGAAGTGTTTTCATTTGTATTAAATAAAACATTTTCAATAGTAGGATGAAAAATTAATCTTTTTGGTGGTCTTGGTTTATGAAGAAGAGTTGCTTCCATTAGAAATTAGAGTTTTCAGTTTCATTGCAACCTGCAAGAAAGAAAACCAGAGTTACTGATACGTTGATAATGAAATGTTAGTGGTAAAACAAGCAAATAATTCCAACCAAATAGTTGTGATTAGTTAATGCACTGTGAAGGCAGTTACCCAAGCAGAACATCTCCCAGAGCTCTTCCTCACAGTCTGCACACGTCTTTGTTCTATTCTAACACCTTGTTTGTCTTTACACTCGTACTTGCCCTGTCTCCTCAGAGGTTATTTCTGTTATTTTGTGTTACTTTCCCCCCAAAACTAAAGGGTTGGTGATGCCCCAGGCTCTGTTTGGTGCCATGCAATTACCGTGCCCACATCACCACTCAGCTCCTCACATCTGGATGCTTCTTCTTCGCCTGCCGAAGGCCTTGGAGCCCACGTTGGTGGGGACGAAGTTGTTCTTGCCCACTGCCCCTGACCTGCTCAGGAAGTCTGCCAGGCGGTGGGTCACACAGGTGGCTGTGTTGCAGGCCCTCTTCTGTGCTGTGACGCTGCTTTTCAGGAGGAAGAGGAAGAGTTAGCTCCGGCAGCACAGACCCTGCCCGCAGTGAAACGTCACTGTGACTAGCCAAAGCTCTTCTGCAGGGGCAAAAGTAGGCTGGCTGTGCAGCAGGCATTTGCACCTTCTGTGCACGGGTTACCACTGCTAAAAGAAGCCTCTTTATGGTTTTCTCAAGGTCAGGCTCACTTTATAAAAGCAGCTGGAGTGAAGACTAAACTATTTTCAGCCACACCTGGGCTACTGCCTGCCTCCAGCCAGGCATTGTGGCCATGGAAAGGAGCTGAGGAGAATTTAAACAATCCCCACTTCCTCCAAAAGCTCACACTTGTATTTTGCTTGAGGTGCCCCTGAAAGGCAGTAGCAGACACAGATTTTTCACTCCTCACTCCAACCCCTGTGCTCCCTAACAGCCAAAAACACATGGAATTGCAGCATCACTGACCACCACAGGACCTTTGTCAGTGCCCCTGAGCAGCTGCCTTCAGAGCTGAACCAGGCACAAAGACACTGCTTCCAGGTACTCAGCAGGAATGGGAGAACCTCTCTTTCCTCCAGTTAGATCTTGGTCTACTACAGGCCTTCACCATGGAGCAGTTCAGACTTGGACAGTGTTAGTTCTCTGCTCACAATTCAGCCTGCAGCTAAGAGTTGTGCTAGATGGGGAACTTCAAGGAATACACATTCACACAATCCTTGCTTGAAGAATTTTCTACTAAAGCAATGAGTTTTTCTTGCAGCAGGAGGGATTTTTCTCAGCTAAGCATCACAAGGCAGTTTATTAATGTTAACAGTGAAGAGTTGTTTTTACAATCAATGCCAAGTTTTTGCATGAAGTCTCTAATTACAAGGTAAATGCAGTGCTGCAACAGAACTGAAAGGAAATCTGGGTTTGGCTCTTAATGCAAGACAATCTAAGGTAGGCAAATTGTAAATCAACACAAATATTTTAAAGGTACATAAGTTTTAAATATAGTGCAAAGACCTACTGTAAAATAAGGAAAGAAAAAGACCACAAAATTCTTACCTGGACATGTTCAGTACCCAGTTTTAAACAGGATTGCATTTCTAGTTTGTTAGAATGAATATGTACGAGCTTTTCTGATTTCTTTGCTTCTCAGGGTCCCTACCAACAGGATTGCATGCATGCCTGATTATAGCAGTACATATCAATTAATATGTAGAACTTTGACTTCTAAGTTCTCTTTTAACTTTTCTAGAAGTTACTAGCATTGCCTCTCTTGAACATTAAGACAAGTTGCAAAATTTTTCTAGCCTCATCTAGAAATCTCACATTCTAAAACAAAGTGTTAAACTAAGCAGCTCTAATCCTTATAGAAAAATTGGTTTATTGAACAAGTGCATGGGCAAGCACAAAAGAAAGAATCTACTTGTACACTTAGCAGCCAGAAATGAAGAACCTTTTTTAGAATTTTTTTTAATCAATGTCTAAGAAAATCATTTGGAATGTCAAGGCAGTGCTGATCATTTTTATTTATTTTTTCCCCTAGTTTGGTATGCATGTTACGTTCTTGATCTTCCTAACATTAGGTCCATCTCAAACATTCTCTGTCGAAAACAGAACCAAAAGAACACAGCAAAGTTAGCAATCAAAGTTATATCCACATGCATCAGGTTAAAAAACGGGGAGGGGGAGAAACAAGCATGTCTAGTTGTTTCCTAGGGGTTCCCCATAGTTTGCATAGCGTTCATGTTCCAGGTCACTCAGCACATTCCGTTTCTTGCCAGGAGTTCCAGCCCCGACGTCAGTGCGAGGGTAAGTTTGCAATTTGTGCAATTCTTGAGACAGTTTGCCCAGCACACAAGTACTCAGACTGGCACAGCGTTTGGAAATGGGTTTATCCAGGCTGCAGGGGGGAAAAAAAATAAAAACATGCCCAAAGGAAGAGTAACCTCAAACATGCACATTCATGCATTTCTTTCCTACATGAAAGATCTACTGTTAGGAAACTAAAAAATAAATTCAAAATAAATCCAAACCCTCTGCATCACATTCCATGCAAGGCAAGTCCATACAAAAGCAGTCAGAAGGGAAACACTATTTGTTAATGAATCTAATTTCTTGACAAGCAAGTCCATTAGCCTTTTGGATGCTCCCACAGTCAGAGGATAGTAAGTTGAACTTCCCCCATATCCCGCATGCTGCTCAGTGTCTCATCCATCCCCATGCATTGCAATGCAAATCCTGTTAGGATAATGCAAATGCTCCTGCATGCCTTTGGTCCCAGGGAGAGTGGCGCTGCTGCGTGCATCAGGAGGAACACATCCCTCCTGCCAGGGCCTTTCCATGCCTTACAACAGCATGCACTCGCACGACAGAGAATCCAAGAGTGACTGAGGAGTCCCCTAACACTCCCACTGGGAAGACATACCTTTTGCTGCCATATTCTAACACAACCTACTCATCCAAGCTCAAATTGCCTTCCACTTTCAGAAGTAAGAGACAGATAGAGGCAGGTTAACTAGGAGGAAGCCATTCTCTTGACACCAGCACTAGGATGTCTCTGCAGCATCATCCTTTACCAGTTAGCCATAAACCCAAGGAAACAAAAAGATCTCGACCTGCAGAGGGTCTGCTCAAATGGCTTTTGATAAATATCAAACATATAACACTCCCAAGTTGCTTTTCTGCTGCCCAGGACTGCAGTCCTTACCTGTTCCCCTCGGAGGATTGCTCCAGCTCTTCTGCTGTCATCTGTATGAACTCTTTCACCAGCGCATTTAATAACCTCCGAGCTTCGTAATCGCTGAGAGCCACTCGATCCGTTATGGACTCCAAGCCAGGTCTAGGCAGAGGCAAGGGGAACAGGGTGAATAAACCCAGGCTGCTGCAGAGAGAGGGGTTTGAGGCTGTGTGTCATTGACAGTGCCTTTCAGGGTGTGCATACACAAACCCCGACGCGCACAGCCTTAGATGGTCTAAAGATGGAATCAAAATGCCACAGCACGAAAAGCAGCCGCCTTTCTCCTTCACTGTGGTCTGTTCCCCTCCTGGACCTCTCAAGAATATTAAGCATTTTCATACCATTCAGACAGAGCACTCAGCAACAGGACCAGCCTCTTACCTGACTGGGGCTGCCTGGAAGCTGTCCATCTGGCACACAACCAAGGCATAAACAGCAAGGAAAGATGAAATCTTCAGCATAACCATGATTTCCTCTCTACAACAAAGAGGTACATCAAGCAATGGCTGTTTTCCAACCCTCTCAATCCTGCAAGTTCTACTAAAGAGGTCATTGCCTCCTAGCCACAAGTAGCACAAATATGAACAGCTTTATATTTTAAATTCGCCTTTTTGTTTATTTTGATTACTGCTATTGTGCTTTAGTTTTCTTCAAATTTTATTATAGCTTGGCTCTATTACAGGGTAGAAAAACGTGGCTTTTCAGACCTGCAGCTATTTGTACTCAACATAAAGCAGTTTTCCTCAAACTGGCAGAAAACACGTTCCTCTAACTACTGCACACAGTGTCACAGCCTGCGTGTCTGAGATGGACAGATACAAATCACATGGAAAAACAGTAAAGGTTCAACATTCTGGAGAACAAAGTGCCCCTGCTAGCACTTTATCTGAAGCTGCTTGCTTGTTGCCAGCCAGCACACTAACACCCCAGTTCAGATTACACTAAGAATTAAGCAGTTTAATTTCAATAAATACTTCTATTCTGAAACCAGAGAAGAGGGTAAGTTAAAAATCAGTCATAAGCACAAAAGCTGTAACAACTGAAGACTTGAGATACACCTCTCTCACAGCATCAATGTCTCAGACTCCAAGGAGCACATCACAACCACATCATCCTCATTTTCGCCAGCTCCCACGGGAACTGTGGGAACTGTGAGCCCGCTTCCAAAGGATGCCCCTCTTCCCCGGGGCGCCCTGGCCGTGACCTTTGCCGCAGCACTGTCCCGGCCGGCCAGGGCACGCCGCATCGGCGGGGTGAGGAGGTGACCGAGCGGGGAAGGACTGTCCCTCTGCCTTGGCTCTCGCCGCCCCGCGTACGCGAGCGCACGAACGGCGGTACCGAAGCGGAGACCCGGGGCTGCCGCGACCCGCCCCGCGCAGGGAGCCGCGGCGGGCGCTTACCGGGGGTGCGGAGCGGGGAGCGG
>VWZP01000206.1:824803-861881 GCA_013396995.1 Dicaeum eximium
GGCCCCGGCCCGGCCCCGCGGCGGATGCGGCGGGCGGAGCGCCCCGCCGGGAGCGGGAACGGGAGCGCGGGCGGAACCGCGCCTCAAAGTACCTTCAGCGCGGTGTTTGAAATACTCACAGCCCACTAGTGTAGCTGTGTGAAAACGCATCTTTCTCTTTTCTTTTTCTTTTTTTTTTTTTTTTTTTTTTTTTTTTTTTTTTTTTTTTTTTTTTTCTTTCTTCTATATCGGGCGTTTCTCTCCATCAGCCAGTTTTAAGCAGCCAGTCTCCTCTTATGAGCATCATAAAAGTTAACTCCGAACTAGATCCAACACGTATTTTGGTAATAATTAAAAAAAAAAAAAAAGTAAATGCTCTTCAGGCAAAATACTAGGACAAATGGAATGGAAATAGGAAGGAAAATGTGTTGTCAAATAAAGCAAGCTTTCTGCTTTCTGCTTGCCTGGGATGCTGTATGGAGTTTCAGTCATCTGCTCTCAGAAAGAATCCCACAGAATTTGAGGGAAACAGCATATTAGGATTTGGGGGACTCTGGAAAAATACAATCAAAGGGTTTTTTAAAAAAAAGCAGTCATGTGTGATATAGGAATAAAGATCAATAAGCTAAACCAAAGTATACAAAACTCACAAATGGTTTCAGAAATATGCTGGGAGTGTCTTCTTGACACATAAAAAAGAAGAGCCATTATAACACTGAAAATACCAAGTTTGCTAAAATAAAACAGTCATAGACTCTGAATCGTTTAGGTTGGAAATGACCACTAAGATCATTGAGTGCCACTGTTAACCCAGCATTGCCAAGTCTGCCACTAAACCATGTCCCCAAATGCCACATCTACACAGCTTTTAAATGCCTCTAGGGATGACAACTCCACCACTTCCCCAGGCAGCCTGTTCCAGTGCCTGGCAACCCTTTGGGTGCCAACCCAGTTGTCACAGAATGTATAATTAGGCTAACACAGTTTCATATTGTGGAGACATGGAGAAAACCCTAAAGATTTGTAATGGTAATAATACAGATTTCTAATGCTGAGGGAATGTATGGAAAGGGATCTACGGTTTCAGTCTTGAGTTTAGGCTCAGTTTTAATTTTAAAAATGTAGATTCAGATTTTAATTTTTTTTAATCCTGTGTGTGCCTTCTGCAGGCTGTATTGTACCTTTATCCAAAGCACCTTGTGCTAACCACTTGTGGGAGCTGGGCCTAGCCGGGCTGTGCTCTCAGTTGTTGGCTGTCACCTTGGCTCTCACTCCTCTCTAAGGGCTCTATCACTGTCCCCAGTCCTTAATTTGGAGAGCTGGTTTCTTTAGGTGCACAGCAAAGCCCAGAATGTAGTGTGGGCTAATTAATTTTACCTTTTAACAAAGCAGATTAGCTTACCACAGACTCTGATTAGCTTACCACAGTGCAGTGCCACAGCTGTGCCACCTCTGGCCACCTGCGTGCCCTGCTGGAGGTTATTCAGCTCTGCATTTCACACTGATGTTGAGTGCTGCTTCACTTTTGTATTCCTTGTTCTCCAGATTGGGTTCTAATAGCATTTGATGCTTTTTATTCCTTTTTTCCCCCCCCCAAAGATCTTCAGCCTGGATCTTGGGGGTATCTCTGCCGTGGTGCTGAATGGCTACGATGCAGTGAAGGAATGCCTCGTCCAGCAAAGTGAAATTTTTGCAGACAGGCCGTCTCTTCCCTTGTTCAAGAAGCTGACAAACATGGGAGGTGGGTGCTCATGTCTTTCCTTTAAAAATGTGATTTTTGCCCCATAGATGAACAAATCACGTGAAGCATCTGCTTTAGCCACTTTCTCTACTTGATGTCCTTTCGTAAAACACTTGATGCTTCCTTAAAGATATTATTTGGAAAGAAATGTCACTCATGGACTAGGTTCCATAGCAAGATGTCTGAAATATTTTGTCTCATTTTTTGTCTTGTTAAGTAATTTTATTATCTTATGGGGGAAGAGAAACAAAGCATTGCATAAAATACTGTGTCAAAATATTTTTTCAGGCTTACTGAACAGTAAATATGGCAGAGGATGGACAGAACACCGCAAATTAGCTGTAAATACCTTTCGAATTTTTGGATATGGTCAGAGGTCCTTTGAACACAAAATTTCAGAAGAATCTCTGTTTTTTCTTGATGCCATTGATACATACAAAGGCAGACCCTTTGATCTTAAGCACTTGATAACAAATGCTGTTTCAAACATTACTAACTTGATTATTTTTGGAGAACGTTTCACATACGAAGATACTGAATTTCAGCACATGATTGAGATCTTTAGTGAAAACATTGAATTAGCTGCTAGTGCTTCTGTATTTTTATATAATGCTTTTCCTTGGATTGGTATCTTGCCATTTGGGAAACACCAGCAGCTGTTTAAAAATGCAGCTGAAGTCTATGAGTTTCTTCATGAGCTTATTGAACGTGTCTCTGAAAATAGGAAGCCTCAGTCACCTCGACATTTCGTAGATGCATATTTAGATGAGATGGATTGCAAAGGAAATGACCCAGAATCTACATATTCAAGAGAAAATTTAATTTTCTCCGTTGGAGAACTCATCATAGCTGGGACAGAAACCACAACAAATGTTTTAAGATGGGCAGTGTTATTTATGGCTCTTTATCCAAACATTCAAGGTAAGAAATTTGACATTTTGAGGAACTGATTCACTTTCTTATTGCAAATTTAAATTGTTTTTTCAAAGTGATGCCTTGATCCATAATCATCACCAAAAAAAAGCTTTGTATATATTATTCTATTGTCTCATTTATCAAATATACTATGCACAGAGGTGGAAAGCTTATTTTAAATGCAGACAAAGAGAATATCAAAAGTCAAGTATCATGATAAAATTTTAATGTATTATTTTGTGAATACACTTTTATGAAGCTTTAATACTTTTAAGTATTTCTAATATATCTAAGTTTAGCATTGTGATGCATGATCTGTTGTTGGCAGATGTACTAATCTATGTAGTTAATAAATAATAAGAAAATGTAATTAAATATGAAAGTAATAAACTAAATTAAAAACGCACAAGTGTCAGCAAAAATGTAAATCAGGTTGTGGTTAACAATTTAGGTACAATTCTTTTTATTCACAACAGATTTACATATGATAGACAGGAGTAGTTATACTTTTGGAAGAACAGAAATGGCATTTAAAAATAAAAAGCTGTGTTAGAGTCATTCTGAAGTAAGACAGCAAAAGATGTCTGAGTGTTAGCCCAGACATTGTGAGGAGAGGTTTGGACTCTAGAAGTGAACAGTCTCACCTTTCTGGTTTCACTGTCTCCACTTTTCCTGCCAAAAGCTTAGCACTGCTTGGTTCAGCTGGGGCTTCCAGGATTTGGAGGAAGAGAGGCCCAGATAACTTGGAAAGTTACTGCTGGTACTTTGACCAAAAAATATCACTCTAATATCAATTTCACCATTGTTTCAGAATGGGGATAGTAACACTAACCACAGATTGGAATATAGAGTCTAAAATTAAAAGCTTGTAAGCTACTGCTTTTTTATATAAGGTACATCATGTTTCAGTGTTCTTTTTAAATGTATGTATACACAGAAATACTTTAGTTTAAATTGAAATGTAAAGGCTGTTACAAAATAAACCTCAGCTTTTGTTCCTAACAGGGCAAGTTCAGAAAGAAATCGACCTTGTCATTGGGCCAAACAAAATGCCCACCCTGGAAGAGAAGTGCAAGATGCCCTACACTGAGGCTGTCCTACACGAGGTCCTGAGGTTCTGTAACATTGTCCCACTGGGGATTTTCCATGCGACTTCCAAAGACACTGTTGTGCGTGGTTACACCATTCCTGGAGGCACCACAGTCATTACAAACCTCTACTCTGTTCACTTTGATGAAAAATACTGGAGCAATCCAGAAGTGTTTTTTCCTGAGAGGTTTTTGGACAGTAATGGGCAGTTTGTCAAGAAAGATGCGTTTATTCCTTTTTCCCTAGGTAAGTGCAGTTCCTTCCGCTGTTCCTTTTCACAAATCCAGAGATGTGTAAAGTGTAAGGGATGGCAATAAATGGGCAGAATTATATCCTCAGTTCTGATTTAAAGATATCCATTATAATTCAATTTAAAGATATTCAATATAATGCTCTCTGAAGATAACAAATTTTAGCATAACATCGTTTATATAGATGAGCTCAGTTTTTTATTAGTTTATATATAAACTAATAAAAATCTTCCTTACAAAGTTCTAATGATTGCCAGTTAATAATGACTGGCAGTAGATGTCATTAAGAAATAGTAGGGGGAAAGGCTAAAATTCACAATGTCTTTTTTTAAAGCATCTTCCATCTAGATTGGCACTTCAAGACAAGATACAGTAAGTAACAAGTGTATCTATAACAATTTGACAGAATTGGTTTCAGTGGTATTTGTGAGCAACAAATCCTCTAAAATCAGTTTCTTAGTGTAAGTCACCACCCATCCTTCTTACAAAATACTGCCACCAGGTTCACAGAGCACTCCTACAACACAGAAATGACCATTCCTATTCATCATAAGAGCAAAAATGCAACTGAAGGTATCTTAAACCTTTTCAAACCCTTTTTTTTCCAATTCAGGAAGAAGACACTGCCTTGGAGAACAGCTGGCTCGGATGGAAATGTTTTTGTTTTTCACCTCATTGCTACAACGATTTCACCTGCATTTTCCTCACGGGGTGATCCCAGAGCTCCAGCCGAGGTTGGGGATGACCCTGCAGCCGCAGCCGTACCTGGTCTGCGCCCAACGGCGGGGAAGGGACGGCTGAGATGGGCACCTGGAGCTCAGGGCTCCGAGCCACAGCTCAGCATCCACTCTGCCTTCTCTTCCCAAACGTGTTCAAGCCAGAATAACACAAATTTAAAGGAGTGATAGTTTCTTTTTCACTTGGTTTTTACAGAAAAAAACCAAACCTGAACCAAAGGTGTGGAACACGTCCTGTGTGAAACTGATGTTTTTGCTCCAGAAGACTATATTGAATCTAACTTCTGATACAGTTTTTAAATATTTCATTACTTAGCAAGCCATTTTACTTTGAGAGGATATTTTCATAAGCATGGAGAAGATGGTTCAAAATGTTTATGCTTGAATTCATCCATGGAAGTATCACTTACATTATCCCAGCTAAGACATTCTTTATAATTATCCATTAAATTTTCATAGCTAAAATGGCTTTAAAAGGTATCTATTTAAATATCTGCAACCAAGAATAAATTATATTTTCCAGCCTTGAAAGACAGATTGTCTATTGAAGCATTTTAATCCTTCTTTCTCCTTGCCCTATGTTACCAGTTGGTCATAATTTTCTAGTGAATCAGATAACTATGAATTCGCTTCTAAGATTTTTTAGGGCTTGCTTCTCACTTAGCATCATACACAAAGTGTTTAATTATTGCCATACTCCTGACTATCACAGGGCTTTTTTTGCCCAGTATATTGCATTTCCAGACACCTGTCCTCCACTGCCTCCCAATACAAAGTACTATGTAATGATTAATCTCTGCTTAAATAGCCTGGAAAAGCCAGTATTTGTGTTACCAGAGTCACATGCAACCATACCATGAGTAAAGAAAATAAACTGCTCGCCCTTCTGACCAAAGGAGAGACTTTTGGGGAGGGCAAGTGCAATAGGATGGGGAGAAACAGATTTTAAACTAATTTTAAGTACAAATTTTGGGTGTAAGGGCTACACTTGACTTCTGCCAGCTGCATTTACTATTCTTGCCAGCCCTTGCTTTGTGGTAGATAAAGATTTGTGTCTGCAGACCTTGCAGGAGCCGCTGAAACTCCAAACACAGTATTTAGTCCCCTCTGTGTGGGGAGAGAGGGCCCCAGGACAGGGTTCAGAACAAAACAAGCAAGCAGCTATTTAAGGCCAGGGCTGAGAGTCTGACCTGGCTTTTTCCACAGAGAGTGCTGCAACTTGGAGCTGCAGGAAAGCTGAAAGGCAGAGATTGGTGTGTGCTGACCTGTTTCCAGCTTATACTGAGGAGAAGAGAAACAGCAAAGAGAGCTAATCCCAGTGCACTCACATAAGAGCCTGTTGGCTCCAGGTGCAGCATTATTTTACCCACATGTCTCACAGACAGCAGCTCCAACACAAGTTCCTGTTTCTCTGAAGAGGATGGACAGGCTACTTCTTGAACAAGTTCCTTTTGTAGAGAAGATTTAAAACCCCAAAAAGAGAGGGAGGAGGCAAAGCTGATTGCTGTGCATTGGGCACACCGTGAAAACTGAATAAACCACTCCTAAGCCATTGGCAAGCAGTGGGGTGAGGAGTCATGATCATGTTTTTTATGGATACCAAGTAGATGTTGTGTGCTTGTGAAATGCCTAAGGAGAAATTGTGGAATCTACTGAAATTAGGTGCCTTCAGCATGAAGTAGCCCTGAGGAGTTCAGCACTAGTTTTGGACTCAGAGCAATTCTTCCTGTTCCCAGCCCTGTGCTCTTAGATCAGACAGGCAGAGTTTGTTCAGTACCTAGTCTTGCTTTCTGGGTTGTAAGAGCTCCAGGCCATCCTTTGGTTACCACATGGCTCAAATAATTTTAATTGAAGTGGGGGGATGATTAAAAACCATAAAGAGCCAGCTCTTACAGGGACCCATGCTCAAAATGCAGCTGACCAGTTATAATTCCCTTTTGCTGAGGTATTTTGAGCTCTAACTCCTAGCTAGTCTTTAATCCATTTAATGAGAGCCATATTGATTATATGTCGTTCTGGTTTCTAAATCAAAATGCCTTGTAAAAGCCTCAGAATATCAATCCAAACTTTTACCATTATCTGCCAACTTATGGTCTCATTTAAACAATCAAACTTGTTTGACAAACTATCTTTTCTCTAAATCTGTATCAGTATTAGTCATATTTACATGTTTCATTCTCTATCAACTCTTTTATTATTTTCCATCTGATTTAGAATTATCCTAACGATCCAATTTAATAATTTGAAATGCTCACATAATAGTAGGTTTTTTTTTTCCTCTGGAATTTCTCCTCTGTATCAACATTGATTACAGTAGCCAGCCAGATGTTCAGAATTTCCTGGTGGGATGTTCAGATAATTCCAGTTGAAATATCTAGGATAGACAGCAGCTGGCTGCTATTTAACATTGTTTTGGGATTAAAGGTTGATATATTAACTAGTGTATCTTCATAACACTGCTGCAAGAGCTGCAGTCAGAACCACCACAGGGTCTTAAATCCTCCTTTCCAAATCTCTATCCTTATGTTTACGTTTTTGGGTTGTTTTTGGCCATGTCAGCGTCCCCAGAGACTGAAAAGGGAGCACTACCAGCATGTCATGTATGACACTGAAAAAATGCTGCAGAAAAAAATCTCACTCATTACCACCTAATTTACTGAACTTCCAGCAGTTTCAGTGGTACTGAAGAACACATCCTTAGTATGAACCTAATAAATGCAGGAAGGTTCATTAATTAATTAATTCAGAAATTAACTATACAAAGGAAGGTATCATAAAGGTTCAAGGAACATTACTGTTTCTCTGAAAGTAAATAGCATAAACTTACTGTGATACATTTTTATACGTATCCAGAATGTGTTTAGCCTGAATTGAGTTTAAGGGTTTGTGCAAGCACTAGAGAGTAGATGAGGCAGATCATGTAGTCATGAAGAGAGCAAGTTCATGAGAAAAGTAGCAAGCTCAGAGAAAAACACAGTAAAAAACAGCGAAATTCCTTTGAAAAATGAGTGAAAATCAGATTGTGTAAATTTCATAACAATGCATTGGCTGTGAAAACATAAAGATTCAGGATAAATGAGGTGGGGAAAAAATCATCCTGGGGAAGATGCCAGATCAGAATTTGTCTTTGGTTGAGAGAGATGGACTGATGAAAACACAAGATAACATGGCCAAGATCAGAGGACTATGCAGCAAGAGTTTGAAAGGAGAAGTCCCAGTATAAATTGCTCTGTGAAGGTGCACACAGAAGGTTGGTGTGTGTTTTCATACCAGTGAGTGGTCCCAGGTGTTTTTTTGGCACTGGGCCTGATGAATCAAACCCTCTGTCTAATCAAGATCAAATCAAACTACGGCTCAGGAAATCTTCTGCCCTTCCATAACAATGGAAATTGGGCATCAGCAGATTCTCCCCATTCTGGAGGATCCATTCAGGCAGTTTTGAAGGCTGTCAACTCTGTCCATGTCATTAGCATTGGGCAGAACCCACACTCGGAGTGGTCCTTCCTTCAGAAGACTGCCAGGCTTCAGGAGATGTTACATTTGTTACATTCTTCCCAATAAGGAACATTCCAAATAGATTAAACCCATTAAAATAATGGGAGCATATCAAGAATGTGCAATCTAATCCAATATCTTGCTATTACTGCAGTAGATGGCTGCTTGCCAAAAATTGTACATGTGATGTAGACCAGCCCATAGCAATATTCCAGAAAACAGAAGAAACTTGTTTATTCTGCTGCTGTTTTCCACTGCTGACTTCCTTTTCTACACTCATGCAAAAAAAAAAAAAAAACCTTAAAGGAAATATTTTTAATTTGTGTAAACTACGATTTATCAGAAGCATGAAAAAATATTATGTATTAAAAAGCTTTTTACATTACAGTTAATTTGTTCAGATGCTTATCCACGTTAGGCCTATCAGCATCCAGACAACAGGATCCACCCATCCATGTCTCATGGACATTTAGACCCTCACCAAAACAAGGGGATGAAGGATGCCTCACTGTTCAGGTCCCTCACTAACAGAGGTAATACAGGTACAGCTTCATACCAGTAAGGAATGAAAGTTAGGGAATAGAACCACAATGCATAAAACATCTGAAAGAATTCCAGTTATTCTCAGGTAATTAAGTTCCTTCTCTCCACAGGCATGCCCGTTTAAGGAGGCAAAATGCCCCTTTGGTTCTCTTCAACTTATACAATAAGCTCAATTTAAAATGATAATAATAATGCTGAACATGCACCACAGCAGAATTTTATAAGCCTAATTTTTCCAGGAAAAACATTGGTACTTACGACCCCTCTTTAGCCGATATAGTTTAGGAAGTTAATTTAATTGCTTTTTTTGGAAGCATAAAAATTGCTTTATAAAGCCACTTCAGGGCATTTTTAGGTCTTCATCCATTTTATTTTACATTCTGTAAAGACACACCATTTGTCTGTCAGGGAGAGTACAGTCTAAACTGCCACACTATAGAGAGAAATGCAACATAGCTTAATACTTCATTTACTTCACCACAAATTGTAGGTGTAATCTATAAAATGTTCAGGCTCTTTGTGCCATAATGAACTTCATGATTATATAGAGACAGTAAGAATAATTCATTGTTGATGGGAATAAAATTTAGTGCTAACAGCTAAAATTTGTCTAAAAATCCCTACTCACTTATACTAATTATTTTGCTAAGTATATGAATTACATCATCTTCTAAAGCATCCAACACCTCCCAATGTCTTAAGTATGCACTTTCTTAAGATCTAGAAAGGCCCACATAGTTTGACAGATATTTAAAATACAATTAGCTGTAGCAAACTAACTTTAGAGAATCATATTTTTAAAAAACATTTTGGCTACTGCCTCTCCATTTATTCACAGTCTGACAATTAGACAGATTCTTATCTCTGGCTAAGGTTCAAATCTTGTCTAGTTTTCCAAGAGGATTCTAGCTTTCTCAACAAATAAAAAGACTCTTTCTGGTGGGAGATGAATTATGGGTCAAACACATTTAAAATAAAAAGGTTTTACTATTTACTGAAATAAAGGAGTTGACGCCTCCAGTTCTTGTTATTTTAATGTTATTGTTTCTATAACTCTGCACTTTTTCTTCTTGGCATTTAGAGTTTCCATATCAGACCTCTACTCTAGTCCTAGCATTTAAAAAATAGGTTCAGAAAGATGTCAGTAAGTTATGCAGTTGACTCATGTGGTCCACTAACAGTTTTACTAAAAGCTGTTTTTCAGACTTCTTTTTTATTCACGGAGACTTTCTTAATAGCCCAAGACAATCTATTTCAGTGAGTCACAGCCCTCTCAATCCTTAGACAATCAGTCATGTTTGAGCCTTGCAACCTAAAGGTGCTACTTCTTGTCCTAAACACTATAAACACTCAAAGCATTATTCTGATTACTCTTTGAAACAGTCTCATAAGGTAACCTTAGAATATCTCACTCGGGTCTCATTTCCTCTAGACTAGGAAAAAATCTTTTAAATTAATTTTATCTTTCTCCTTCTCTTCAAGGCATGTCATCAGTCTCACTGGTCTGTACTGTAATTCTGCGAGGTTCTGGAAGGACAGGTTATTTTCCTGGGGTGTGGTATCTGAAACAATAGAAGCAGTATTTTGGTAATGACTTAGTTACGATGAATTCAATTAAATTATTACAAACCCATTCTCAAAGAAAGAGGGGCTTACTTATCCACTTCTTTGACTGAAAGAAAGCTTAGTTAATATGAGTCAGATAAACTGGCAATACTACAGATTAATAAATTCTGGTTGGATGAATGTCATTATAAAAGAAAGGGGCATGCTAAGCCCATTTGAATGACTATATATAGGAGCAAGTTTTCACATCTGACTGGCACAGGGGACAAAATCTGCACTCTGCTCCTCATGTGCAATAATTAATGTCAACCCTATCCTCGCTATTTTTGGTATGATACCTGCATTTTAAGCTAAGTATTACCTTTTGTTTTATATGCAATTAAAATGAAGATATTTTGATCTCATTCAAGGTGCAAAGGGTTCTGCTGATCCAGAGAGATGAGTCAGAAGTGACTCATCACCTGTTTTTTGGCAGGATGTTTAGAACATGGACAAATCACAAGGTGGATGGTAGGGATCATTTGAAACACCGTGGTCTCTCACCAGTACTTAAAGGCTGGGTTGATTAAACATTACCTCTTCTTTTTTTTTCCTTCTGAACCTCACAGATAAACCAGCAGACAGAAGATTTCACCTCAGTAGAAGATTTTTACTCCATGAGATTCCACAGACGGCAACATTATGCCAGGAAGCACAGCCTGTGTAGTAGAACCTACCACAGACAGCAGCAGCTACCACCTGTGATCTCCTGGAGTCCAGAAATCAAAAGATGACTCATGATGTACAGACTCCAAAAGAAACCTTCCTGTCAAACATTTCTGGTTGTGTTGTGCCCTTTTTAAAGGGTGTCTGAAGTGTCACACAGAACCAAGTGTCAGTCACTTACATACCTAAAGCCAAGTGCAATGTTTATCCTGTAGTAGCTTAGTCCATCAGCTTTCTTTGCTCTTTCCTCTAAAAATGTGTTATTCCCTCTCATTAAGCAGAGGACAAATAAACTGATTGCTTATAGCCCTATTAAACTAAGATCAGATAGAGGGCAGTTAAAAATTCTGTTCTTTCATCAGCTTCATCTCTGAGAATCCACAGTATAATCTTATAGCAAGTTAAAGACTTAACTTCAGAAGATATTGAAAGGAAAATTCCTCATTGGAAAAGTGAAAGTAATTAATTACCTCGTTTGTCTTAACATAGGCATGAATGAAGCAGCACATTGTCCAGAGACATAATTCTGAAGACAGCTGGAAGAAAAAAAGCAAAATAAATACTATCTTGGTCATACTTTTTGTACCTCTTTAATCAACTTTGTATATTTGTTTTCTCTCGTCTAATCTTTACTGGCCACTGAAGGATCAATTTCCAAAAATTTGTATCACAGCTTAAGTTGTGATAATTGCACCATTATTTCCATTACCATTTTGATTTCATTTCTAAAAATCTAGGTATTCTGACTTGATAAAAACATACTGTTTCTGTAATACTGTGAACACAAACTGGCCTGAGACAATGAACAGTGTCTCTCTTCTGAATATCTTTAGTATATTTGTGTGTCTGTGCCTTCCTAACCTCTTCTTTCTCGTTCTCATCATCTCAGCTAATTCCATCCTTTTACTCTAGAACATCTCTCAGGCTGGGATTCCTGCTCTCACACTCACACTCACAGTTCCGCACATCTCAAATGTGGTTTGGGCAGGAGGGGAAGTGCTGCCCTGTGAATGTAGGTGCCACAGAGACCCACAGGAGCTGGCACAGGATTGTGTCCAGATGGTTCTGGAATATCTCCAGTGAGGGGGACCCCACACCCTCCATGGCCAGGAACGTGCTCTGGATTACCTCAAACTCTGTCTATGCTTTCAAGGGATCCAGAAGCCAAGATTCAACTACATCTACACCAGGAGCAAGCACCAAAGCTAAAACTTTGAGCTCAGGAATCCTGCTAACTCCTGGTTGTGGTTAAAACTGGATGCAAACACAAAGAAATGGTTCTGTGCACAGAGCAAATGAAGTCTTGCACAAACTTTGTTATCTGGACTTACCTTAAGCAAGGCTACACCATTCCTTACCCTCACCGTTGAACTTTGTCCTGGAG
Organism: Dicaeum eximium; assembly: GCA_013396995.1. Taxonomy (NCBI): domain Eukaryota; kingdom Metazoa; phylum Chordata; class Aves; order Passeriformes; family Dicaeidae; genus Dicaeum; species Dicaeum eximium. The sequence continues at coordinate 837,209 of VWZP01000206.1, forward strand.
GAAGAACTCACAGGAAGAGGTTCCAAGTTACCCATTTTGACTGGTTTAGCACCCCCTTCACATCCAGAGGACCTCAGAAAGCACAGAGAGACTTTTGTCCTTACAGACAACTTGACAGGTCTAGTTCTGTATGTGTGCAAGTAATCCAACACACGTTGTAAAAGAAGGCAAGGAGAAAATGGAAGACCCAATTTAAACCTGAGAATATTATACATAAAAGTTGTATTTCTGCATGGCATAAACTTCAGTGTAGGCTAGTTTACTAATTTTGGAAAAAAAAAAGAAAGAGATAGTGTTGCATGAGAAAGTGTTTTAAGTGGGTTCCTTTGTGTGGTTTCCAGCACTACTTGGCATCCCCTGGTAGCTGTGAATTGCTGAAGTGTGATCACAGCTTTAATATGCCTTACATGGAGAGATGGTATTTTGGACATTCAACATTCAGAGGGCCCTCTATTACCATTTTTGAAAGATTTAAGACACCTTTAGTTACAGCCACGTCCACTTCTGCAAACATTCCCTGACCCAGCCTTTGCTGACTTATTTGCAGTCTTTTCCCTTTGCTCTTAGAGTAACAATTAGTCACATACTGTGCACAAGTAAAAACAGGCACTTTAAAGTGGATTTAGAACACATTCATAATTAAACGTATATTTGAAGCAAGCTAATATAACGTGGAAAAATATAATTGGAAATACATATTAGCATTATAGTTTATTAAACACTGAGGTTTGCTGCTTGTTACTGGATTTCAAAATTGCTTCAGAATTCCTAAAGAGTTTAAGAGAAACCTGAGATAAGAAAGTTGCTGGCAAAGATGTCACCACGTGTAAGCCCTGCCAATGCTCTAGTAAAAGATAAAATCTTAATTTTTACCTTTTTATACTTTTGTTGTTTTTAAATAATAATGATTTAAGGGAAACTAAAAATGGAAACTTGTCATGTAAAATTATAGAACAGCAATTTTAGACAAACTAATTAGTATCATTTTTTCAGACAAAGCAAAATTATATTAAACAATATTAGAATGATATTTTACGTACACAAACACACTATCTAAACACAAAATGCTGAAAATACAGCATACTGAAAGAATCAGAATTTTTCTAAGCTTCACATTATCTGTAAGAAGAATATATGACCAAAGAAATGTAAAATACAGGTGTATGATCAGTAAGTGCCAGCTTCAACAGTGCAACATTTTATTAACGACAGAAATATCTGCTTCGACACTGCTCATGTTACAAAAAAACTGCAGTGATAGTGATAATGGCAGCAAAGGGGAATTTGGCACTGAAGATATAGCAAAAGCACATTTCAGTGTTCTTTTAAGTGCATCAACAATAAGCTTATTAGTGAAAAATGAAAAAAAAAAAACCAACAAAAACCAAAAACCTCTCAGTTAAACTGACCAACGAAACGGCAGAATGAAAATCTGTGTAAAATTGGGTAATGCAGTTTACAGAAGGTTATCTCTTTTTTCCCAAGTCAATTGATGCAAACAGAAATATGCTGAGACACATTTAGAAATAGCACATGTGCATTTGAGTTTTATTCAGTTCAACTACACAGCATTTAAAGGTTTAGTACTAAAAGGAGCTCTTTTAAAACTAGGCTTATCTGTGGCTTGCGTACCTGTAGCCTAATTTACGACTTTTTTGTTTGTATGTTTGTTTACAAATTAGACCTAAAATGGTAGTGTTTCTAAAAATACATTGGGGTGGAATGTGTAAGTTTGTTATTTTAAAACTCAACAATCTATAATGCAGTACAGTACAGTGATTTTTATCTTGTATCAGGCTTCACACAAAGCTTCCACCTTCTGGTTTCCATATGTGTATGTCAGGATGTACATCAAACTTGAAGGCAATAAAAGCTGTGTCTGTGATGGTAAAAAAGTGTGGGGCAAATTAAAATAGGCATTTTGAAACAGTAGTTTATGTCTTTAAAAAAAAAATCTTTAATTCTCCTAAAGCTTTACATACAAAGAATAAATGAGATATGATCTTATTTCCTTGAAATTTCATATGGGAAAATGGGTGCAAGTTTAAAATCTTTGTGGTTGACTTGTTTTTAAAGTGAACCTGAGTAAGGGTAGGAAATACAACATTACTTATGACTAAAAGAATAAAATTCCTTCATAATTTAAGTAGCTGAACAGGTTTTTAATGTTCTACCACAAAACAGCAAGGCAACAGATGAGAATGGCCTTGTATTCAATGAATTATCATGAACACCCACTGCAAACCTGAATATTTTCTGCAAAAATAAAACATCAGATTATGCACAATAATAAAAAGCATCAGAAATAGATGCACCTGGATTTTCTTTCCTCTTTTTAAACCACAAATATCAGAATTCAGCACTTAAGTCACAGTCCTTGAACAGTTGCTCTGAGATGACTACATGAAGCACACTACTGCACTAAGTAGACACCCCACAACAGGCTTGCACTGCAGCAGTAACATAGTTTTCATGTAGGCACAGACTTTTTTCTCATTCATGTTCAAAAACAACATGAAATAAGCAACTCAAGACAACATTAGGATTCATCCCGCGGTTCCTTGTTAGCCAAAAGTTCTTGCCACTTTGGTAATCAAAGTCACTGAATGTTTTTTTTAAAAACTGCAGGTACCTCAAGGAAAAGAAGAGTTCCATATTCAGCAAGGCAGCATTATATCAGGATATTTTATACCAACTAAGGCATAAAGAACTTTGCATCAGGGTGTACAATACTCAATCTCTGAATAAAGTCCCATATTCTGTGTGGCGAAAGTGCATAGGATCCCACCAGATCCCACCAGAGCAAAAAGAATCCTCTCACAGTATTAAGGCCTTTCGATTTTATGGGAACTGTGTTGGGCTGAAGTCAGCACAGTGAGAAAAACATGGGCTGTCATCACAGTGGACACCACAGGGGTTCCCTTAGCATGTCTTGTCTTCTCCTAGCTGTCGCTCATCATCTTCATCAGCTTCCTCAATAACCTGAATGTCGTCTGCTTGAGGTAAAGATGAGATTTCAGTCAGCAGTTTGGCTCCTTCTGTTTTGTTTTTTTCTTCCTCTTCGATCACTTTCTTCCATATCTTGTGATTTTCACTGAGGTGGTGTATTAGCTGGCAAAATATTCGTCTACCTTTTTTTCTTTGAGCTTCTGTAAAATTAATCATTATATAATTTTTATTAAAACTATAATTATTCTGTAAAATTATAATTATATTTCTGTAAAATTATAATTATAAAATTATAGTATTGGATTGTTTGATATTCTGAGTAATTGTATTTTACACGTACAAAACCAATGGCACGTTGCAAGCGAGACGTAAATTTGAGCAAGGCACATGGATGATTATTCTGAATATTTAAACAGTGGCATGACAAAGGATATCAACACGTTTCTGTTTTAAATTGCAACTCTCCTAGCAGCAACAAAATTTTTATTAAAAGAGGAAAATTTATGAAGCAGCATAATAGCAATATCTACAAGATTTGTACTGCACAATTTCAAGGGTCACTGCTATGTCTGAAGCTACTGAAGGACAACCAAGCACCACCTGAAACACAGAAACTTACTTAAAATAAGATCATCTTCCATTTCTTCATCATCACTCTCTAAATGTGCACCATCATCCTCTTCAGTGCTTTCTGCATCCTCCTCCTCTTCATCAACCCACTGCCCTGGAAGCAACCCAGCTGCGTTGTAGGAATTACACAGGGGGCCAACTATGTGAGTGATGAAAGATTCCTGCAGCTTCGCAAGCTGGGGAGAAGAGCGATCCATGAAGGGGCTGATAGGTAATCCAAGACTTGCTTCCTCATCACCCTGAAAAAGAAATTAAAAAGCTCATCAGAATTTCTCACAAAATTGGCTTTAAAAAAATACTTTCAGTGAACCGAGTAACCTCCAGCTGCCCCACGAGGGGAAGTGGATGGAAAGGCACTGATCTCTCCAGTGAGCAGTGACAGGACATGGTGGAATGGCACAAAACTCTGTCAGGGGAGGTTTAGGTTGGATATCAGGAAAAGGTTCTTCCCCCAGAGGGTGGCTGGGCACTGAACAGCTCCCCAGGGCAGTGGTCACAGCACCAGCCTGAGAGAGCTCAAGAAGCTTTTGGACAATGCTCTCAGGCACAGGGTGGGATTTTTGGGGTGTCCTGTGCAGGGCTAGGATTTAGGCTTTGATGACTCCTGTGGTCCCTTCCAACTCAGAATACTCTGTGATTCCATGAACCATCACATGGATTGTATCTTTTTACTGGGGACAATAATTGTACGGACTAAGTGAAGGAAAATATAATTAGGCCAATTTAAAATAAAGACACGTTATGGCTCAGACTTGCACAGTCCATGGAGCTCCCTCCAGCCTTGCTTGTGTGTGGATGGAGAACTAATTCTACTGGAGCTGCTATTCCTCTGCCTGTACAGGATGGCTTCAGAGGAGCAGAGATTGAACTTCAGTTGCTGAGCTGATGAACAGAGACAGTGGCAGAGTAATCAGCCATAGCAAGACATGCTGGTAATGGCATCCCCTGCAAGGCCACACAAGAATGAAATGAGCTACAATATCCAGAGTAAAGTGGTTTGTTTTGTTGTTTTGGGGGGNTGTTTTTTTTTTTTTTTTTGGGGGGTCCCCCCCCCCCCATTTTATAAACTGGAGAAGAAAAACGTTGAACAGTTGCTCACAGAAAAATCTGAGCTATAATTACTTATCTCAGCACTTCCATGGACCTGATAGTTTTAGAGCTGAACATACATTTTCAGTCTTGTGGATTCTGTACATATTCTTTCACCTAGAAACACATCTGGGAACTTAACTTCCAAAAGTGAAAGGAGTTATTTTGATTTATCAGCATCATCCTAAGGAAAGAAACTCTCCCTCTCAAAAATCTCCTAATATCTGAAAAATGGATAATACTGGCTGGGAGCTTGTTTTCTAACACAATTATTAGAAAATAAAAGATCATTCTAGTAAGCTACCTGTAAAAATAAATTTCACTATTCAGAATGAAAAAATGGAAATACCTCACCTGAAGATTTAAAACAAGGAATAAAGCTTAATTTAGTTAAACCACTAGTAAAACAAAGAATCAAGCATATGCCCATCATTAAAAAGAGAAAATGGCTCTTTCCATACCCACCTGTTCATAAAATTCATTGACAATGCCTTCAGTCCATTTCAGATGCAGGTCTCTGACTTTGGCTGGGCCATTAATATCAGCCAGTTTGATGCATATTTGACAGGCCAGCAGGCGATCGTTCTCACTGCTCCATTCTATGCCATTGCTGTTCATGTCATTCACCTGGGGCCAGCGTTAGACATCAAGTTAAAACTATTCAGCCACGGGCTTATTAGGCAATCTACAAACCATCTTCAGCTGGTTTGTACAAAGGAAATACTCTATTTGTGTTTTAATAGCTTAGATTTATATAATACAAAACTCGAAATGCAAGTAATTAAAACTAGCAATTACTGAGAAGCAATGACAACATCAGTATATCAAGATCAGATCGGTGCAGACACTAAAGTGGAACAAACCTTGGCATTAAATTCTGCAAGGAAATCAAAATGCTTCTTGAGGTCTGTGGCAAGGATTGCTTCGATCACTAAGAAACGAAAGCGCTTGAATTCCACATGATCAAGATTTGATAAAAAGTTGTATTCTGGTCGTGATAAGAAAAGATTCCAGGCAGATGCAGCGTGGTGATTTTCTAAGACTGATCTGTCATTGTAGAGAACAGCCTATAAGAAAAAAAAAAAAAAAAAAGGAGAAAAGAATTGTAAATTACACAGGCAAGTTTTAAAGTTATAATTAAATATTCTGAAGTTTAAGGGCTAGTCAGAAACAAACCTAGGTAAATAAAAAGGCAGCAGAAATACGTAAGTGCCTACATCCTAAATGCCCTCTGTAGTGAGGAGTTGGTGAAAACTGATCGCAAAGTTCACTTTCAAAGTCTTTATCTCCTAACAAGCTGTACCAGTTTCTAATCTATTGTTGTCGTTGATGTTGTTATTATTATTTCAGTTTCTTGTCTTTGGACTAAGGGAGATCCAAATAGCCATCACAGTTGCTTAGACAGACCTAGGGCCAGCTCTCTATGAAATAATCCTTTACTCTATCCTGCACTGGTTTATGTCATTATTTTCAATTTTGCAAATTGAAAGTTGTTTCTACATGCATACACAACCAATACATACAAAACTATGGAAAATAAAACAGGAAAGAAAAATAAAAAAAATTACACAAGTATAAAGTATAGTACACATGAATTTCCCCATTTCTTGAATTGAGCCTTAAATATTTCAATCCTAAATAACTTACTTTAGGGATATAGAGTAGGAAAAAAATGCTTTATACTGATTTCAGGCAGAAACAAGTAATTTTCTGCATGAAGAGGTTCTTACCTGAGGTGCATTTGTGGCCACCAGAAAAGCATTTGTACGCCCAGGGTGATCATAGTCGTGCATGGCAGCTGCTACATACAAAGCCATCAATTCCAAAGCAGGAATGTTTGATGCCAGACAGCCATAACTGTCATCAGTAATAGGACAGCTTTTTGAAGAAGTGTAGCTGACTTGAACTGGGGCAATACCACTGGCTTCATCTAAAAAAAAAAAAAAATTTCAAAGCGCAAAACCAGAATAATTTTTAGAACAGTATTTCATTCATATTTGTAATGCATTATAAATGTGTATAAACAGCCAGGCACTGTTGCAAACACAGCACAGTTATCCTTGCTGTCATGAAGCTGAATAATTGGCAAATACTTATATTTTAAAAAAGAAAAAGTCATAATAATTTTTATAGATAAACTAATAATTTTGAAGAAAAGTTGAAGTGCTATTGAGTTGCAAATTTAGTAGAGTAGAGCATTCTATTGTTTGTCTCCACCCTGAATTAATCCAAGAAAATATTAATCAGCACCTTCCTAAGTAATCCCATACTTTGCCCATTTCTTGAACTTGCAAACCTCCAGGAAAACCTGGAGGGGGGCAGTGGAAACTACTGGAAAAGGAATTAACTCCATTAATTTCTAAACATTTGCATGACAAGAAGATTCAGTTTTATTATCCTCTTTTCCATGGACAAAATCACTACTTTAAAAAAAAGGAAAAGGAATAGCACTTATTTAATCATTGCATGATATAAAAGGAGCTCCTTTGCCTTGATAGAATAAGCAAGGATTAAAAGTCTGAAAATATTTACACTGGAAGAGTTTCCAAGCAATAAGATAATAATTTCTTATTTAATTTTTCTTTTTTTGTAGAGGAGAATAAAATGACTTTTATTACTTTTCTCAAGTTAAGTCTCCAAATCCCAATCCATTTAACACTTGGAGAAAGAAAAGGCAATAGGGTGCAATCAATAGATAGGGACAAACTTGGAAAAAAGAGAAAATTCCAGCTTTTTAAAAGCCACATGACTTGTGCCTTCTTGTTTTCTACTACACATATAAAACAGAATTCTTGGAGAGTGCTTGATTTCCCCTTTTCATTTTTCTGAAATACAAACCATTTAGCATCAAAGTCTATGTTTAGAATATTTTTCTTTTATCCTTTACTTATAGGATACAATTTGGTAAAAAATTGCTCTTCAGGGATGCTCTTATGCAGTTATTGTTGGGGTGGTCACTTCAGTGTTTGAAAGTCTGCATGTGATACCTAACAGAAAATTCTAAAATATTAATTTTTATACTAAAGCCATTAAGGAGAACTTCAATTAAGTTAAATACTTTGGTATTTTTTCTTTGGTCTATTTAACTTTCCAATAAAGTTAAGAAATATTAGCCTAATGTATTTCAAATGCTAAAAATACCCTGACTATGGCAGAATACAGAGGTTTCATTCAGCACAGAAAATTTATTAAGTGAACCAGTTTTCTTGGCTAACGAACTAACCATTACTCATCTAATAATTTTTCTAAAAGTCAATTGTATGATATTTCTGAACGGTGTGTGCTTTGTGATTTTTTTCTACTGCCTTATATTAGAGTACAAAAAAAAAAACCACAAAAAAACCAACAAAAAAAAACCAAAAGAAGAAGTGAGTCATAAGAATAATTCGATATTTTCTTCCAGAGTAATTTGGTTTACCTGCTGCAGTTTCATTATAACATTCTTCAGCAAAACAAAAATGAGCTGTGTGAATACAGACCTATATCACTCTCCATTATGTGCTCACTATGGATCTGCTGAAATCCAGGAATGGGCCGTGTGGTCAGGTACCACACTGCATGGAGAACATCCGTGGCATGGATACGATTGTGATCTGAAAAGCAGCAAGATGCAATTAAAAAAAAAACACATTCTCTGAAATGTCATCAAAAGGAATAATAAAAACGACAAGAAAAGAAGTGTACGAAATGTATTATAAGCGAGAATTTGATGAAATCTAAAAGGAAAAACAGAATTTTAAATGTTAGTAGTAGATAAATGTGCTACTGAACATTTTTAAGAAGGCAGTTAGATAAACATCAAACACTGTCTATGCACACTTCATCCTACCTGGGCCTCAGGAAGGGATTAAATGGCCTTTTAAATCAATAATGGTGAGAAACAAGCATGGCCCGCAATCTGATACCTACGAGCACCTGGGCTGGGCAAACATCTGTGCAGTGGGGAAGTGTGGTTTTGTTTTCTGTTCCAATAAATTTGGCTGCCCTGCACAGCAAAGTGAATAACTACCATCAAAATCCTCTATTTTCTTCTCATTTTATTAAGGACCTCACCCAAAATTTCTGTTAAATCAGCAACTATTCTCCCACTGACTTCAGTGTGTTTGATTCAAGTACTAATGCCAATTCTTTAAGATTATCTTCAAACTCCAAATTAACAAATGCAGTTTTAGAGCCTGCCCACTCTGTGCTGCAATTCATTAGACCCCTTCCAAGCTGTGTCAGGTGCATTCACTAAAAACACACTAGGCTGCCTACAAACACAAGTGCCCACACCAAAGGAGAGACACTGTCCTAGAAATCCCGTGTGTAACCAGGGAGTACTCACAGGGAATGTCCCGGTAGCCGTTTTCCAGCGCACGGAAGTAATTCATAAATTCTTGAGTAGGGATTTTGAAAATTTCAAACAAGCCAGTGTCTTGAAACAAGGTATAAGTAACCTAAACAAAGATTAAAATTAATTAAGGTCTGAAAGACATACCAATGCATGTTCTGCATTTTCAACTTTAAAAATATTCTTGTTTTTAAAATTTTGCTTGCTGACAGACATGGAAGTCACTGAAATTCCACTAAAGATTATTGGAATGCTATTGCCATAGAGATATATTTAACACATTTTTAGCACAAAATTTTGGATTTTTATGATCCTCTCAATAAAGAATATGAAAGCTTTTATGTCATTACTGATAATTCTATGCACAACCAATTTTTAAAAATATACCCCAAAATTTTTTATAAGGCTAAATAAATAATGCTTTATTCTATTAGCAACCTAAAAAGAATAAATTTTTTTCTGACATCAAAACTTCAAATTATTTAATTATAACAGCAAAGTTATTAATAGTAAAACAAAACAAAGAGAAACACCAGCCCCTCAATACTGTGGCTGGTTTTGAGACTTTGGCAAAGAGATCCTATTTCTTTCAAGAGAAATTATGATTTCTCTTGAGTGTTTTTAACAGAACGAGCTGGTAAATGAAGAAGTATTTGAAAAAGGTACTCAGAATTTCCATGTATGTATATAAACCATATGTTATAGTTTACATGTAGAACTTAGTGTACTTCAAAGCCTAATCCCCCCCAAGGCTGCAAATATTTTAAAAAAATTAAAACAAGTCACTGATACTCATTTTTATAACTTTTTTTCCTAGACACAGGAGAGGAACAAGAATTTCTGAAGCATGGGAGGTGCTCAGAGGAACAGGAGCTGCAAAATTAGGGGACATCACTACAGGGTACACAACTAAGATACTGGAAACAAGACTATGTAGTGGTCAGATCAGGAGCTCCATGATTGCTAAATCCACTCTAAAGAAGGAGACAGAAGCTTCCAGATAACCTTGACTGATGCCTTGAGAAGGCTGACCCAGAACAGAGGCAAGATGGAGCTAAAGAATAAAGTAGGGATTTATTAGGAGGCCTCAATGGATCCACCTTGGGCAGCACAAGAGCCCAGCCAGGGCTGCACCCAAGATGAACCAGAATGGTCACAAAATGGACACTGGTCACGGGATCTCTCACTTGTATAAGTTCTGGTCCATTTGCATATTGGAGTTAATTGCCCAATTACACCTTCAGCCTATTAAGTCCCATGAAGTCCTTCTTGTGTTCTCTCTTCATTCCACCATTTTTTATGTTCTTGGGCCTGAGATTTGGATCATTTGTCCTTGGTCCCCAGCTGGAGAAGGAATTGTTTTGTCTCCCTACTCTGTTCAGAGAGCTCACCATCCCCTAATATGAAGCTCAGAACTACACACTAAGGCAGTACAGAATCTGAAAAATATAAAAGCTAAAACCTGAGGCATCATGATGAATGGGAGAAGCTGGGGAAGAGCAAACAGAATCCTACTCTTGCACCTGCCAGCAGCTGTGGCTTCAGCAAACATGAAACTGCACGGAAGAGCTCAGTAATAAGTCAGAAAGAGATAAAAGGGACACTGCGTGCAGAAAGCATCATGGAAAAAATCCCACTGTTAGCAAGATCAAGAGGCAAAAGACTGCCTAAAAGATCACTTCTCTTCCCCCACAGGTGGGGCAGAACTATTTTACTGAAACAAAAAAAAAGCAATGGTTGACAAACAGGATAGTAATTCTGAAAGCAGGAGATAATTTTGCACAGGAAATGGAAGATTATGGCAAAACCTAGTCAGTGTGAGTCCAACCTATTTACATTGAGAATAAAATTCAGAAAAACTGGAGCACGTTCTCTGTAGATAAACCATTTTTTATAGTTTACAATGACGTGGAGTACATGAGAAGTCACAATTCTGCTTTTCAAGATAGCATTCACATAAATGTTGACTGCAAAACTTCTTCATGGTTTAAAGCAAGGACAGCTTTACATACTCTCCCTCATACAATAAAGGACAACAAACCTGGCTGAGGATCCTTCCAGACTGATCTCCCATTTCTTTTACAAGGTCAAAAACTTGGAAATTCCAATTGTTCATCTTCTCCATTAGTGAATCATGGTCTAATAACGTTGTTTCTAATGTAGAACTCTGTTCCACCTGTATGAGATTAAGATACTTTATCATCTCTAAAATAACAATGAAAACTAATTTATCAGTTGTGTTGGCAAAAAAAGCCTTGAAAATGATAAATCATTAGTGAATTTATTGAATGGTGCTGCAACTACTGCTGTGAGAAAATCATAAATCAATATCACAAATAGCACACTTAAAGGCTTCAGTTTTCCTGTTTTGGGCAGCAGATTCCAGGGCTTTCTGAGATGGTGCTAAATTTTCCTTCTTATTTATTTTTAAACAAGATGAGTTAATAAAACAGAGCAGAAATCTGCATAGGCTAATACACAAGATTTACTGAGCTTTAAGAATAGGTTAATTGGACAAGCTTTAAAAACACCTGGTGTATAAAACCAAAGGGTTAATAGCACTGTGTTGAACATTCATTTTTAAGTCTCATTGCAACTGCTGCATCTTTGATAAATTTCCTAGAGAAAACATCAGCCAATCAGTGTTTGAGCATACCCTCTCAACATTAAATCTACACAAATCAATATTGATCAACAAAATCAATACAATCACAACCTTTCCTGTCATTTGCTAGCGACATTTATGCAAGATGAACAATTGTTCAACAAAAATTTAAATTCCATCCATGCACCATAACCCTTTAGAAATTCCTACTTTAGTGATGTCAAGGGCTCTTCACAGCAAGTTAGAAATGATAAAGAAATACTGAATTGAGAAAAATTACTGCAGGTTGTTTTTGTTGCAATTACATGCTTACAAGCAGTTTATTTTGTGTTTGATCGATCATTTCCTTCCTTTCTTCTTTCCTCTTCTCCATGTGGTGGAAAGATTCTTTGGAGACATTAGCACTTGCAATTTCACCTTAAAGAAAACACATACAGAAATACTATAACAATAATTGATTTGTAAATTACTACTGTCTAATAATTTTTTAATTGATCATACAGATTTGTTGCAGAAATATAAGTAATAACTTGTTTCTAAAACATTTTATTTAAGAAATATGCAAAAGATGTCATAAAAGACAAAGTTTATTAGACAAATCCTATTTGAAGTTTAAGAAAAGCTAAAAACATAGCTTTTATTTGAAAAAATTGGTGCAGTGATTAGTTTAGCTTAGTTGGCAGAGCAATTGTTTGATACATGGAGTACAGAACTAGAAAGGTATTAGTGGAAGCTTGTTTTAAAACCCTTACTATGAAGCAGGCAATATTTTGCCTTATTTTGATTATTCTAAAACACAAAATCAAGTAAAATACATATATAGATTAAAATATAGAAAAAATAATGTAGAAATAGTAACATTTTAATTTAACTGGCTTGGAAAAAGAAAAGCAGCAAGTTGATATCAAGTATTTGTCTATTTTGAAATCCCACCTGATCTTCTGTCTCTGTATTCTGCAAAGTCTGGTTCTGGTATTGGAACAGGCTTGAGTATCTGACGTCCACAGCTTACAGAATACATGAAAAACATTTACAACATTCAGTAACTTTCTTCTTTTGCTACTGCTGTCTTCTACTGGAAAATATCTGCAGATTACTTTTTTTAAAAAAGGCTTGTAAAGGTTCCTTCAACAACTGACCTGAGTATTTTCTCCTAAATTTGGCACACAGATTTAGTCTGTCCTTAGATAATAAGCAACCATCACCTCCCCCAATGATTGAGACCCCTGAATTATTAAAGTAGAGCTCATAAATAAGAAAGTATTCAGAAACACAGAATGCAATTCCCAAGTAAGAAACCTTCCTTTTCTAAAATTCCAGAGAATATTGTTCCTCTAGAATAACAGCTGCTGAGAAGGATGGGCCATGTCAAAGCAGTGACATACATTCAGCATTCTTTATTCTCCCCTGAATAACAGAGTTACAGATTATTATGAGATTTATGCCCTTTTCCAATCCTAGTAGGGGCACAGGTCTTGATTTTTTGGGGTATTTTTTTTGGTTTTCATTTTAATTGCATTCTTTTCAACCCATACGAAGTGACTGAAATGATAAGAGAGTTTACAGTACCTGCTACACATATAACCTAGAGGTGTTTTAACTGGCTGCTGAAAATCTGGAGAGCCAGGTGTGTGTCCTGGAGGCTTGTGTATATTAATGCTTGGTTTTGTGAGGAAATCAGCAGTGTCAGGGAACTCCACAGGTGACCAGTTGCTGAAAATCCCGCTGGAGACAGATCCATGGCTTGGTGAACCCACGGGACTCAGGCCAGGAGAAGCACCTTCCAAAACAAACATCACATGGGGTTCAGATGGCAGTAAAGTCGCTGCTGTTTGTAAAGACTGGATTTAAACAACGAGGGACATGCTGAAGTTCTTTAAGAGCTATGTTTGCATGAAAAAGCCCGTGATGTGCCCTCCTGTTACTGTACAAATTGCATGGTCCTACCTGCTCGTCTGGGACCCATGTGATGAGTCAAGGTCACAGAGGATGATCTTTGCTTTGGTATTGTCAGCAAGTTCGCACCAAAAGACCCATTTGAGTGAGATCCTTGGCTGAAAAGAAAACAGTAAAGATTTTTCTTTTCTTTGTTTCCCTAGTTTGTCTTCCACTTGTATGAAATAAAATGCTTTTAAAATTGCTGCGCTGCCCTGTGACAGGTCTGCCACCATTCAAGAAAGAGAGAATACTACAAAGCAGTCAAATTCAAAACCAGCTAAAAAATGTCAATTACATGAAATAAAAACTGCTGTGTACTGATTGAAAGCAACAAAAAACACAGTCCTAGAATGAACCCACCATATGCAGTAAATATACTCAGACCATGTGTGATAGGTTTTACTTTCTAGCATGCTACTTTCCTTGAACATTTGAAGCAGGCTGTTTCCTAACAGATCTCAGCATTGATTACTTTGTAATTACAATTAAAACTTTACTCAGCCACATAAATTTTGCATGCTCGAATAATTATTTTATTTATTATAAACTTAAAACTAAAGCTGGTTTTGACATCAAAGCGTATTTTTGCTTCAGTGGCCAAATCCTCAAACTCAGCTGCTCAATCCTGCCATCTGCTGTTCCAGGGACGAAATTCCACCCCATCGTTTAAAATTGTATTTCCTTTAGCAAAAAAAGGTAATATGCAATTAAAAAAAACCTGAATATGTTTATTTCAAAGGGAAAACAGTTAATGGAAAGCTATTTCGCTTCAGGAGAGGAAAATAGTATTTACCAAAACAAATTTAATCTTTCTTAAGATGATAGGAGAAAAAGTCCAGTACAGAAATAATACTTGATCTCCCATCACTACTTTAAATACATGAATATGAAAAATGAGTTCAAGAATAAACATGGGTTTATTTCTGTGTATATTCAACTACTGTAAAGGGCCCAGTGGAGGCCACAAAGATGATGAGGGGTCTGGAGCATCTCCCATCTAAGGAGAGGCTGCAGGAGCTGGGCCTGGTTAGTTGAGAGAAGGCTGGGAGGGGATCTCATCAATGCATACAAATTTCTCACAGGTGGGCTAAGAGGATGGTGCCAGGCACTTGTCAGTGCTGCCCAGCAAGAGGAAGAGGAGCAGAGGCCATAAACTGAAACATGAAAAGCTTCACCTCAACATGAGGAAGAACTTTACGTTTAAGGGAGTGTTTGAATGAGAAACGAAATAAAAAATCTACATACAAATAAAACGGGAGTTCCCAACAGCTGCTTTTGAATAGTAAGGAAAGTGAGGAAATCCTCTGTAAACATACACTGAGACTGCAGCAGGAGGGCTGAGCCTCAAATTGAAATCCCATAAGGGGTTGGGTTGCTATGGTTAAAGCAATTTCTCTGGTCCCTGGTTATTTCCAGTGGATACAACTGGGGAGGTTCATCTGGACACCAGCAACCAAGTCAGCATGAAAATACAATCTCTTAATGACTACTACTGCTTGTATTAAAATCTTCAACTGTACTTCATACACAAACCACAATTAAGTTTTACAATGTAAAAACTTAAAGATCATATTTTTAAATTTTAAAAATTTAAATTTTTAAAATTTTGAATTTTCAGTTTAAAAACACTGAAAGGGCCAAATTATTTAAGTGGTTCACTTTAATATTAAATATAATACTGATAAGTAAATTCTTGGACATGTGTATATAAATTTCCATCTACTATGAACAATTACCAGTTATCAGCATAACTAACATCTTCTTTTTTAAAAATGCATCTGTTATACTTTCCTTATGGCTTATGTAGAAACATTTAAAGAAAAAAACCCAAACAAACAAAAAACCAAACCAAGCATAAAAACCCAAACAAACAACCAAACAAGAAACACAAACAAACAAAACCAACAAAACAAGAAAAGCAAAGCCACACACATGTTTACAGATTTCAGAAGCAAAGGCATACTCACCTATACGTTTAAATAAAATTATATTTATGAATTTTATTAATATACAGCATTATACAAAAAAAAGATATTCACTTTAATCCTAATTCAGAATATTATCTTAATTCTGGAAATAAAAGCTCTATTTGCACCATATTTACTAACAAGTAGGGAAGAGATTACTACCTCAATGTATCTTACACCTTGCTTGATGACTGGAGGAATAATGAACATTATAGTACACACAACAGTGGCTACCAACCATAAGAAAACTGTCTCACCTTTTTAATCCTGTATGGGTATATGGAAGCTGGCAAGTGATACATATATTATATTAAATAAAAAGAAGGAGGAAGTCAGTACAAGTTTAGGGACTAAACTAGTTTCTTTTGCAATCATGTATGCTGGACATTTCTTTAATTTCCTACTCAAGCTTATATCAATGCCTACTTATTATGACAGAGCACACTATTTAACCTCAGAATGACCTGAGTTCTACTTAAGGCACCCAGAGTTACAAAGCATAGTCCATAATTAACTTTTCCAGTTTATGCTGGCAGAGTTTGGTGACTTAGCTCACAAGACCTTACACCAAATACTTCTGCTGCCAAGCTCCAGCATTATTATTGCCCTGAAAAGGCTGTTCAGTGCTTACCTTGCTGTGTTATATTCCTGGTGGGATCTCTTGCTGATGCTGCCCCGTTCCCATCTGGATGATGCTGATTCTACAGGTGACAAGGCAGAAACTCCTGAGGGTCGTCTCAGCTGTGGGGTTGGCAGGCTGCTCCTGCTACTTAATCCCTGTTGAGTCATTTGACCATGGTTAAAATCCACAGAAGTAAAAGCAGATGTTAAAATTTTATTTATGGTTTGTAAGGAATATTTTTTGTTATTTTAACATTATTATCTTACTCCAGATGGGGGTCTCCCAAGGACAACAAGGCCAGGAGATAAGAGATGTGCATACTCAGGGGTTTGCCTGGACAACTTTTACTCGCCTTGACTGTGAAATCTGTTAAAATTATGACTGTTAATAACAGCAGAAATCCACCCATCTGGCAAGCATCCTACTGTCATACACTAGGAGATCTGGGGACAGTTCTGGGGACAGTTCTAGGCACAGTCCTGATGGAAGTGGAAAGTGTTTTAACACCCAATTAGCCTTGCAGTGTTTTTTTCTCTCACATTTAATTGTTTGTTTTTCTGAATACTGGGCATTTCACACTTCCAAGAAACCCAAGGGGAAGGGTTAGCATTAGATAAGCAGCTATGACTATCCCAGGGTCTGAAGCCCAGTTACATTTATTTCCCTGTTTTTAATTCCTTTCCTGCAGAGGAGAACAGGCAGCTCATCAGTGAATCACAGAATGATCTGTGTTGGAAGCCTCTAGCTCCAACCACCCTGCTGTGGACAGGGGCAGATTTCCCTGGATCAGATTGTTCACAGCCCCATCCAGCCTGGCCTAACACCCAATCTAACCCTGCCCTCTTTCAGTTTGAAGCCATTCTCCCCTGTTCTGTCACTATAAATTGTGTAAATAATCCCTCTCCACCTTTCCTAGGGCTCGCTTCAGGTACTGGAAGACCACAATTAGGTCACCCCAAAGCCTTCTTTTCTCCAGGCTGAACAATCACAATTCTCTCAACTTCCCTTGTAGGAGAGGTGCTTCAACCCTCTAATCAACTTGATGACCCCTGATCAACTTAAAGATTATAACTGAACACACTTTGGAAGCCAGTCAGAGAAGAGAAATAAAGATGTACATAATCCACAGCAAAAACCTATGGAGGAGATCTTTTCTGTTCCAAGTCACGGGAAGAGACAATGGGAAATTTTCAAGCTTGTCCATTTTGAAGAAATACTGTCATAATATTTTCTTTGCTGTGTTTTAACCTGGAATTTTTGCTCACTTACCTGCTTTTTAAAAACAAAAGGAATCTTCCTCTTGCAGTAACATGCATGGTGGGAAATATTTTGGGCTTACTCTTAAACATATACCAAAGCCAAACAATTCCTGAATGATTGTGGCAAGCACTAGGTAAATTTCTATAAAGAAAATCTAAATCTTGAGGAAAAAGTTACTTTTTAGGAAGGAGAAAAAGAGAATAGCTGCAAAAATCCATAATATTTCAATCTGACATATTCTTTATAACTGGTCCCCAGCTATGAATATTTTTCATTTCACACTATTTTGACTAGCTATACAGAAATTTTAAAAATCAAAAGGTATCCAAATCCTTAGCAGCTTTTAAAGAAATCCACAAAGAAAAACATGCTGAATGACTGTGATCCCTGCACAACTGATTTCTGCAGCTATCCTTGTGACACTACAAGGAATTTTATTCTGCAGTGGTGCTGCAGGATCTGCCACAGACTAACCTGTAGACACCGAGCTTTTCCCCCAAAAATATGGTTCCCAACAGACATTTCACAGGCTGAATCAGGCTCCAAAATACTAGAGCCAACAAGATTATCAGTTTGGGCCAAGTTGCCTACTTCCTGGAAATATAAACAACTATAGGGCACATCCCAGAGCAGCCACCACAATGAACAGCCTCAAGCTGTCAGTACTGGGCTGGAATTATTAGTTCTGGTGCTCTGCAGCTGAGTTTCTATACTGTAATTTTTTCCACCACATTCCTTAGCATTTCATATAGTAACTACACTCTTGTTTTCACTTATTAAGCCTGAGTAATGGAGAAGTGACAGATTTTACACTGGTCTCATGAAGTGATTTGCTGAAGAAAAAGAAGGGATATATTTTCTTTTTACATAGCTGATTTGCTTCTGTATGACGGCTGGTTTGCTGTCCACAAGAGTAAATTTCTTGGGGCAAAAAAAAAAGGTCAATTAAAAAGTCACACTGACAGTAATGGTTAGATAAAGAATGTGGAAAAATCAAGAACAGCCCTGTTTGCCCCATATCATGAGACTACAACAGTTTATGCTGTTATTTTGAGGAATGATGTGGTCAGGGTGCAGACCAGGGCTTGTACCTGTCTACCCATCAACCATTTGAGTTTGCATTTTAGTACCTATCTCCATTTCATTCAATGTATTTCACAGTTGTTTTGACCTTAAACATTGTCCACAGGTACTCACTGGAGAATATGCTATGCATCCAAGAGCATTCTTTCTAGATTAATTGTCCTTCACCTATTTTTTTCTTTTTTTTAATTGCACCACACACACGAATGAAAATAAAAGCCATTTGACCTTGAGCATCTTCCGGTCTTTTTCAGCAGGATCCTCGATTTCAGGACAGGGGAAGAAGCCAGGGAATGGTGTGAATGGGCTGGCCTTTGGCCTGCATGCTCCTGAGAAAGCACCAATGAGGCTGTGGATGCTTCGAAGGGAGGAGGTGAGGTGTGGTGGGAGGCACGGGTCGCTCAGGAGCTCCGTCAGCACGCTCCGAGCCTCGCTCAGCGCCGACAGATCGACCCCGTTCCCACTGCCAGCACTCTGCAACAGATGGAAATGCTGCGAACTATTAACGTGTCAAAACACTTTGTGGCACTCTTTGTTTTAACAAAAATAAAATTTAAGGAAAAAATCAACGCAGCATAATTTCTTTCAAAAAATATCTATATAGACATTCAGACAGCATGTCTGCAGGTTTTTGTCACACAATAAAAAGTAATTCACAAGCCAACATTAGCTTTCAGTTTATTTTTCTGTATTTGAAATCTGTTGGCAATTTTGTAATCTCTGTTTTCATTACTTTGTCCCAGCATTAAACTTAGTATTCTTTCTCTTCCAACAATATCAACAAATTTTGGCAGTCAAACTGTTAGAGCCCCTTACAGAGGTACAATTTCCACAACCTCATAATTTTTATTAACCCTGATTCTACTGAAAGAAATTATAAAAAAAATTTGTAAAAAAAAAGTGATTCGTTTTAATTTTGCATAATTCTCTTAACAAGAACGAGAAGAACTTACTACAGTATAAGAGACAGAGGGAAAAATTAGGCAAATATAGCATGAACAGAAGAACTGAAATTTGACAGTTGAAACAGTTTTGAACAATTTGACAGTTTTGAACTCTGTACTCAATCACATGTGACAAAAAAATTCCCAATTAAATTCATAATATACTGACCTGGTAATAGGGCTTGTAACATTGCTTCAAATCCCAATCCCAAAGTATCATCTGTAAAGACAAAGAAAAAGAAGAAAAGAGAAGATTAATAGGTGATGTGCTAATGTTGAAGAACAGCAATGGCACAAATTTGGATTATGTGATGCAATGAGAAATGTTTCTCCTTCTGTTTTTCCATATGTAATTTGGGCCATATTCTCAGTTAATGCTACCCAGCAAGAGCCCTAAAGAAGAGTTTAAAGAAATTGCATGCAACAGCGATATCATGATGACAGAATAATATTTCAATATTTCTGGATTGCTTATAAATCATGCAACATGCACATTAAATTTGGTGATGACGGTGCTTTCCTGCTCCTATTCACCTCAACCCACAAAAGCAAATCTAGCCTGAAACCTTCAAAATATTTTTTCTTTCCAGAATCGTTCAAACAGAAGCAATTTTTGTAAATACAGTGAAGAAAGCATTGCATTCAATCATGTACTTTTAAAAGGGTCAAAAATCTCTCCAAAGAGAGGATAAAAATTGGTATTTTAAAAAGATTTTCTGGCAGAATGTTTTGTTAGGCTTTGCTTGAGCACGCTACAAAGCCCCATGTTCTGAATAACCTCACTAAACCCACCAAACCCACAAAAGAACGTCAGCAACACAATCTGAAGATGCTATCAGCTTCAAGTACGTCAACAGCACTCACTTAATTTGTCTTCTATACTGACAAAAAATGAAAACAACATACAAGAAATGAAATTCAGATGTATGTTCTGTTTCAAACACTTTCGGTCTTCATGACTTCTTGACAGATTCTAATTATTCTCTGATAAATTAATCCATTTGCAAAATGTATATTCACAAATTAAACATAGCTTTTCACTCTTTTACATAGCTACAGGGCACAAATAACGTGCCAATACCTCACTTGGTAATTCATATTTTGCAATCCTGGAAGCCCTTCTACTTATTTTTATAGGCGAGAACTAGGTATGCTTTTGCTCCTCTGGGTCTAACAGCACTTCCATGGAGAAAACACAATGTTCCAGTCTGGAGCTTGTCCAGAGGAAGGTGCACAAAATGTCTAAAAAGAAACACAGGTGGGGACGTGTCAGCAGTGCCCAGGCAAGGAAGGCATTTAAAGGCTCTTTTTCTCTTCAGTTGTCTTTGTAGAGATGCCACTAAGGCATGTTTGAAGTTAATAGTTATGACATCCACTTGCTAGGAAAACTGAAGAGATCTACCATGAAGCATGTGCTTGAACTGGGAGTAAGTTGTACTCTATCAGAAAATCATACCGGGTAATACTGGGTAAAGCAAGCAGATCAAAATCAGGAATTAAGAATTTAGGTATTTGAGAGTTGGGGGATTTTTTAAGTGAGTAATCTAGCTACCATGTGGGGTGGGGTTTTTTTGGTTTTTGGGTTTTTTTTAACTGTTTGTCACTGACAAACAGTAAGATAATGACCAACATTCTCTGGCCATACCCATTTTGCCATGATGCATTTGGTTTTAGCAACATCTTGCCAGACTGGGTTGTTTTTTGGTTTTTTTTCATTTGTTTGTTTGAGTGGTTTTATTAAATTTTCTTCATTGTGAAGCTTCTCTTTCTAGATTGACGTTTCTGTGCTGTATTGAACATCAGTAAATCTTTTGGTTTCATTCTGTCCTGGCACACAGAGACTGCATTAATCTGCTTCATTAACTTTTGCCTCAATCAGCAGCAAAGATCAGCTGTCCACATGGGTTTTGTTAGTTGTATTAGTAACCTTTGATACTAATGGGCCACAGAGTTGCGTCAGCTCGCTCGTAATCTTGCAGCCTCCATTAGGGGACACAAAAGAGGTTTCCCTTTTAGAGTATTTTATTTTTCTTTTAAATATGTGGTATGTTAGCTAATTTTATTTATTTGCTACAAATGAGCTCACAGTAATAAAAAAAAAAACCCATAACTAACAAACAAAACACCAAACCAATAAACATCTTGCTTACTCCAGGAAATTTCTGAACCAAGCCATTTACTGCAACTCCTTTATTCATCCTTTAAGCCACATGTACACGTACACATGCTCACATCAGCTATCATTTTGGGGGTCAATCTTTGTGACTAAAAAGGTTCAAAACCTTCCTTTCAGTTGTAGTCCTGCTATGGTAAATAAATAGCTTCTAGTGACCCATGCTCACCCAGTAAACACAGGGCAGAAAAATCTTCCAATCTACCTTCAGTGCAAATAATTGTTTGATATTTTAAATGGTGGGGCATCAGTTTATGCAGAGTTTTATTTAAATGAAAAATTTCACAGCTTGGATTCATCACTGAAAATTTTCTGTTGTCATTTAAACCAGAAGATTGAAGCTTCTCCACTGATACCAATTTTACAGCAAAGAAACTAAAAACTTTTGAAATTAATAGAACTTCAGTGCACATGTACTTTGCTATCAGATTTTTCTTTAATTCATTATATATCACCGTTAAATAGAAGCCCTATCTCCTGAGAGAAGAGAAGGTAATACATTAACACAGCTACCACCGTCTGTCACATTTTCAGGGGTCATTCCACGTGCCACACATCGAAGTAATTAAAATGAACTGATGAGAAGTTTAGTTACAAAGCAGCAATCTCTGCTGTTAAGCACGACTGGGAAAAGATGCAGATCTCTAAACAATGAATATTTTTCCATGGTGAATCCCACCTGGTACGTCTTTGCACAAAGCAAATCCTCGCAGGTGAGCAGTGAAAGGGGGGTTACCTTTCCTTAGGCGCTCAGAATGCACCACAAGATGGCACTCAAAATCCAGAAAGCGTCCCCCACAAAAACAATTTCGGGAAAGAGTAGCAGAAAGCAGCAGGATATTCCTTAACACACCTTCTGCAGAATTGCCAGGGTTTGAAAGACATGGAGGGTGACGATTTTAAAGGTTAACAGCTGATAAATTCTATTTCTCTGTTTAAAGAAAAATTTTCTCCTTTGCACTAAGAAAATTTTACTCTTTTTCTCACTACCTACCAGACTAGTTTAAGTAGCCTAACTCCATGACTTGCAAGTTAAATCTGAATACTAAATAAGCAGCATTTCTGGCATTACTTTTTGTTGAAAGCTCAGCAAAGTTTCATTTCATTACTGAGTATCAACAAAAGTTACAAAGTATTCACAGAGTAACACTAATCTTACAACAGGAGTGAAAGGACACGGTTTATTTTGACCTACCATGAAACGACCAAGAGACCTTAAAATAGGTCTTAGGCAGAGCCTCAGCAATTTCTGATTTTGCAACCATGAGACTTGTTGCAGAAAGATCTGTACTCTGTAATACTAAGATTTTGTAACCCATTGCACATAATGTTCTTCCCTCACCTCCTCCATCAAGAAACACCTTATCTAGGATGGACTTGAGTCATAAAAGTTCCAAGCTGCAACTTAGACCTCTGCCTAGGAACTCACAGACTTGGGCTTTGAGCACCCATTGTCAGCAGCACCATCACAGCAACCGCACCACTCTGAGCTTCTCTGAAAATCAAACTTCTGTGGGCTCTGACACTGCAGGTGAACTTCTGAAAGGTGGAAAATTTATAGCCATTTCCACCAGAAAAGTGCATGGGAAATTACCAGTCAGATTGCAGGAGAAGTTCCCATATCAGCCTGACTCCAGCCCCAGAGTTTTCCCAGTTTATCCAGAGAGCCCTGAACACTCTTTCCTGGTTTTATATCATTGTCTGACAGCTGACCAGGGGTTTGAAGGATAGCTTCAATAGAAAACAGCTTCAAATAGGAAAAAATTAAAAAAAAAACTAACCAAAACAAAAACCCACACATACACCATGCCTTGTTCTGTAACAGTCAGGGTCTGTATTACTTTTAACCATAATAATTGAATCTATTTAGCCTCTGAAATAAATTTCAACATGATTAAAAGAAGACAAGCCAGCTTACAGAACCCCTTGATGTACAAGTGACTTTTCCCAATTTGGTCATCATCAGCCAGCGTAGGTCAAACTGAAACTTGTCACTCAGAACAGGCTAAGAGCCTCAAGGGAATGAATTTGCATCACTGAAAAATGAGTTTTCAAAGGCTAGAAAAGTTGTTAAAGCTCAACAAATTCCCCCCAAAGTTGCTGTTCTGAACAATGAACACTGTATTCAGAACTGTGGGTGTTCAGTCAGATCTCAGGAGATTTTAAATACCTGTCACTTAATGGATACATGCAGAAAAATTGACAGTAGGCATCAGGCCTATGTTTTCTCAAACAATAAAAACAATATTTCCATGCACTTCAGAGGAGGTCCCAAGCTATTTGAAAGCAAGAATATCAACCTAACCATCACCAAAGCTTGAGGAGGGCACTTTGGCAAAGCACATGTTGTTAGCAACATCAGAAGCATGTTAAAAAAATAACAAGTATAATAACACAGTAACAGAGCCTTCCCTAAACCAGCTTCTAGCTCCGACAGGAGCAGCAAGGCAACGCTGTTTTTCACAAAATAAAAGGCCATAAGTGCTCCTCTGAGAAGTTTATAGCCCAAGTAAACTAAAAGCAGATGAGAAATGGGAGAAGACAATCAAGGCAAACCAGCAGGGCTTCAGGGGGGGTTGTTTTGTTCTTAATTAATTAAATAATAATTTTAATTTTCCATAGAAAAGGTTATCCTTCCTATCACAGTGCACCCAGCAGTTCCAGGACTGGGAATGGATCTGTCTTTCTTGAGAAGAGTGGATGCCGTGGAGGGTGGAGGCTTTTTAGATATTCTTTATACAAATACCACAACTCCATTTGTCTAAAGACCTGTTCGAGGAGTATTTTCAACTTCCAAAGGCTTAAGCATGATAAAAGAATATGGATTTTACTTTTGTAAAGCTATAAACCACTGAAATTACTATAAAAGTAAACTAAGCATTTTTAAGAATTTTTTAAAAATTTTAATCTTAAAGTATATTTGACTAGGTAACTGTGCAATTATGTTTTCTCAATAATTTAACTTATAAAATACAAAATCATATCAGCTTAGTTACTCCAGAATTATTTGTTTGTGAAAAGTTATAGTAAGAACAATACTAATGCTTATGCACAGATTTAAAATACACAGCTACAAAAAA
>VWZP01000206.1:861894-914395 GCA_013396995.1 Dicaeum eximium
TGCTTTAACACAAATTTAAAAAAAAAAACAAAAAAAAAAAAAAAAAAAAAAGTATTTCAGAGCTTCAGAAATCTAAAAATCAATTTAAAAAGTTGAATATAACCAACACTATTCTCCATTCCCCAAGCTGAAACGTGCATATTGTGTAAGGCCACACACAATGTTAAAATTTGCTTTATGATTCCCTAAACCTAAAATAGGATTTTGTTTCACTGATGATACTTTATAGGAGATTCAACATGTGCTTTAATGCTTACAAAGAAAAGAAAACATGTCATATTTGAGAACATCCATTCCATTCCACGCTCCAAAATTTTAATGGAGAAAAATGAGCACAGAATTGAGTTTCTAGTTCTGACTGAGTCTTTCATTGATCAAATATAAAGGATTCCTAGTTGCCAGTAGCATCTGTTTGACACCATTAGGCATTAGCTCCGTAAATAAGTATTTCCATAGCAACCAAGCATAGAATTAACTAAACAATGAAACCAACACCACAGCAACTTGATTCAGAAATCAACTCTGCAAAAAATCTCCTCATTCAAAGGCCAAATTCTACAACTAGATGAGAAAGAAATTCATTGCAAAATATCAAAACGGTTGCGTTACATACCCATTTCCTTTCATGACTGCCTTTCAAGCAAGATTGATCCATTGCTTTTATTTCTAGATTAGTCTTTTGTAGCAGCTTAAATCAATTACCATTTTTTATCCATGTAATTTAATAACACACACAAAAAAAACCCAGAGCACTATACCATCTTGAAGTCTTAGGGGTCTTATTTATTATTAGAGGTCTTTTCCCTCTCTGTAGAAAAGGTAGATGTTGAAAGACAGTATGTTATTAAGCAGTTAAGTTGTATTCAGTATGAACTAAAGGTGATGCAACCAAAGAATGACTCTCAGTGTAGAGGCAGCATTATTTAGATAACAAAGACAATGTTCTGTTGTGAAATCTTGCAGGCCAGAACAGCAGCCACTTGAGTAGATTGTTGTGATGAAGACAAAATACAGTTCTCAGTACCATACCTTGGGCATTTAGAATCATGATGGTATTTCTCCACTCCCTAAACCTTCCCATGAAAATAACTGGAAGAGGGGAAAAAAAACTAGGGTATTTTTGGAACCCTAATACTTATCACTTCCTGACTCTATGCACAATTTATTTATCCAAGGTTGTAAAATGGCCAATGGGTTGTGAAGCCTGCAGATAGCCACAATCTTTGAACAGGAGCTGTGTGTGCTTTCATGGTTCTGAGGTTTGGACACACATCCTGACGGAAACAGTCACATCCCCTGTCCAACGACTCAGTTGTTGACTCTGCTGCACTCTTTTATGAAAGATGTTACTTTTGCTTTTTTAAGAGCCCTAAAATCTTCCTTTAATGGAAAGAGATTTGCTCTTCTTAATTGCTTTAATTAACACTCTTCTGTACACTAAGTAGTACCTGCAATACATTTGGCTGGATGTGTAAGAACAGCACTGGACCGTGCAGGTGTCTCTCCACCACAACATTTCTAGCAGACTCCAGGTATCCTGATCTCCCCTGCAAATACAAATCTTTGACAAGGGCTGCACCTAAGTAAGCTTTAGTAAGTCACTTCAGAGTTTTCACAAGCTCAGTTACTATTTTCAGTAACTTTGCCCTCAGCGCAGATACAAAAACAGAGCAAAAACGCTCCAGTGTATGCTAAAGTTTCAAAGAAGCCTTCAGCAAGCTTATTCTTACAGCTAACACTACTCCCTGCAAGCAGAAAAACTTTTTGTTGCTGTTTGGCTGGGGTTTTGTTTCTTTTTTTACGTGTTTTTTCGTTTGGTTGTTTTTAAAAAGACACGCTACTTCTGCTTTTGTACCCAGGAGTATCAGCAGGACAGCGTCTGCTTTGTCTGCTGTAGAAAGTTCTCGGTTCTTATTGCCTGTTTTATTTGATCTGATCTTCTTTTTTATATGTATATATTTTAAGATCTTTGAATGTTTCTGAAAAGTTCCAAAAGGTAGAAAGTAGAGCGTTTTTTCCTTATTATGTAGGTAATGAAAAAAAAACTGTCTAAAACCACACTTAGATCATTTCCTGTTCCTTCTAGGTTTTGTCAGACTTGCACGTCAGAGTAAAGGCCAACCAGTAATTTATGACAACAGGGGGAGGGAGGGCAGAGGGGGGAAAAAAGCCTGCTATGTGCAGATCCTTTAATTGCCCATTATAAGCATTTTCCTTTGGAGCATGTGGTTCTAATCACCATCAAAGGAAAGCAATAGTGCTAGGTGGATTACTGCTCTGCTCCAGTGCAGTTGCTTTGGTGTTCTGGCATTCTGCACCACTTTTACTGTCATCCAAAACCCAAAGCCAGGGAGTTTTTTTGTTTGGCTTTTTTTTTTTTTAAAGTGGTGTTTATTTTGCAGAAAGCAAGATCTAGAAATTGCTCCCCAAACATCCTTTTCCCACTTACCTATTAGTATTATTTTACAATTATACACAGTAAAAGCCTTTACTGCTGTGTTGACACACTGTTAATGCATCATGTTGGAACAGACAGAGGCAACAACCTTACATTTTATCTTCCTTCAATAGAAGGATGTGCAAAAATCTTATGCTGAAATATTTCACTGTATGCTGATGTATTCTTAATGCAGTAACTAAAAAGAGTTAGAGATGAACCAATTTCTTCTTCTTATGATTTACATTTTTCAATCAATTGGTGTTTTTCCACCTATTACCCTGAAATACAGGTATGAATCAAGATTCAAGATATTTTCTTTTCAGCAAAGAGAAACTATTCCATATGAACACAAGTGGGTTTTTTCAGAACTGAGCTGAAAAGAGGGGATACTGAATTTTTCACCCAGAGTTTTCTTATGAATTTTCTGTTTAATATCTTATACATAGGTATAAAAATACTTATATTTTCATTTCTCCCCACTCCCTCTCTAAAACAAGCATAAAATTAAACTGTACAAGTCTCTTAGTGAAAAACTACCACAAATCTGAGAATGGTTGGCATCAAATTAATTAGACCAAGTGATCATCTAGTCCAGTATTTTGTCATGAGCAAGGCAGCCACCTCAAGATAAGGATATTCTTAAGTAAACAGCAACACAGCCCAAGGAGCCATATGTTACATCGTATATTGGATGTATGTTACAGAAGTCAGCGTCACTCTCACCTTTGTCCTTCTCAGACCTAACACGACATTCTGACAGACCCAACACCACACACAAAGGCATTTCACAAGTTTAATGCAGATTTTGCAAAGTTCCCTTCCATTCTGGATCTGTTGTACAGTGAGGGAGCAACCAACCAGCAGCACTTCCATGCACTTCACCTACTGGACAATTTGTTTTTGAAAAAGCTCTGAGTTGTTCTCCAGCTGACTTGAGGCACAAGACAATATTTTTTCAGACTCTGAGGCTGCATTTTCATATCCCTCAGGCTACTTCAGAGACACAGCACCTTCAGCATAACCAACCCTCTAAATCACTGAACACCGGCACTTTTCATTCAATTGTGTTAATTGCCGTCTTAGGGGGTTTTATTTGCAAAATTGCCACAGGGTACAGGCTTTACACAAATGAATATTATTTTCTTCCAATGACTTGAGGGTGACCCAAAAAGAAATATTACAGGGACTGGAGTTAGAGAAGCTGAGAGAAGCTGGTCAAGACGCCAAAGAAGATATTATGTCATAAAGGAAAGCAAATATTGCTACAGTGCTTTGGTTGGAAGTTGTACACTGGGGCTGAACTGACTCCATTGTCAGTTGCCCAAGCTAAAGACCTAAAAGCAATAATTGAAAAACAGATGAGAATATAATTATGAGGCTGATTGCAAGAGCAAATACGTTAGTGAAAGTTAAATCGGTATTAAGAAAAATTATCTTAATGGACAAGTTTCTGGTTGAAGTGCCAGGAAATACAAGATGATATCTCTTAGGGGGAGAAAAATATTGAAACTCTGAAGAATGTAATACAGATTGCTCTCGGAAAGAGAGGGGAATGCAAATTGCTGCATTCTAGAGAAAGTGCCAATTTACTTTTCTCTAATGTATTCATGGTAAGTAGTACTTTAGTTGGCAGCTTCGTAAGCAGCTGAGAAAAAAATCAAATGACAGGAGATTTGAAAGAAAGCAGATTTTTTTTTCCCCCACATAGTAACAATGTGAAGCTGTTCTAAATGAAAAATAACCAACAGTGATGCCTTCCCACTTGTTGTAGCATTAGGTGATGACTAACTTAAACAAAATTATTTGGGAAGATCCACTTTGGGCCCAAAATGCAAATCTTGCATAGATATTTGTTTATCTTGCATGTGCAAAGTGAACAAAGGAATTACCACCAGCGGTATGGCAGGGTCACAAACGTCATTGCTCCTTGCCTCATCATCAATTGATCAGAG
The DNA here is from genome assembly GCA_013396995.1 of Dicaeum eximium. Lineage (NCBI taxonomy): Eukaryota > Metazoa > Chordata > Aves > Passeriformes > Dicaeidae > Dicaeum > Dicaeum eximium. Next base: position 866,287 of record VWZP01000206.1, read on the forward strand.
AAAATTTGCAGTCAGACCCCTCTGGTAGTGGTTACCATTTACCAATCTGGTGAAAGGGTCCTCTGTGAAAATACTGAGGGATGAACGGGCTCAGACTTCAGCTGAAAGAGGGGAAAAAGAATCCCAACCAGCCTCAAAATCCAGAATCATTGTGAAATACTGTGGGTTTAATGAGGTTTAGTAGCACATCCTTCTTAATGTGATCCCCTTACAAAGGTGTAAACCGAATTTCACATTCTGCTAATGTGGTAACTAAAGGTGCACTTCCACAATCAACATTTCCTAAATCAGAGGTTCTTCATTGGCTTTTTATAGATTATGTTCCATTCTGCTGTTTCAACTATCATAGGACTCCCACACACTTGAAGACATAACTGTGCAACCTACTATACACAAAAGTAGTGGAAAATTGCATCCAAAAGCCTATTTCCATTCCATTGTTTTCATTTACTCTCTCAGCTACTTTGCTACCCAATTTGTAGAGCACAAGTTAGTTACCTACAGCATCCTTATTGCAAAGCTTTCTAAATACCATTGAATCAAAGCCCAGCACAAAAAAAAAAAAAAAAAGAAAAAAAAGTGATGCTGACATGTGGGTTGGTTTTGTTTCTATGTTTTCCCACAATTTTAAAGAGTGAAATCCAAATCCAAACTCCCCTCTATTAAAATAATTTTTTTTAAAAATCAAACTGTTGTTTCTATAACATATCTTTCTTAGGATTCTGGTGAGTAAAATCATTACCCAAACCTTCCACTCCCCTCCAAAAGAATAAACATCTTATAAATGCTCAGACTCAACAAAATCTTTTTTTTTCCTTTCATTTTGGTAGCATGACTCAGATGGAGAAACTAATATGAAAGAAAGAGGTCAAGATGGGTCAAGTGTCTTCCAGTGACTGTAAGATAATAAGGATAGCTTGCCAGTTTTTCTATACAAGCAGAAAAGCATTGGAATCTTCTTTTAAACTGCAAGACATTTTTAGCAAAATCATCACAATAGTGAAAGTTACATAAACATCTACAGAGAACAACATTGGCAGTGAGAATATAATTTGCCATTTGGGACAAGTATTACTTACAATAAAGTTGCAGCGTAGCATGCCCAATAAATCCATCAAATTTTATAAATGCATGCAAAGGAACTTCTCCTTGGGGAACAACACTAATTTTTTCATTTCTCAGCCTTTTTTTAACAGTGTTTAATGTGTTTGATATGAAATCTCTTTCAGACTGTGTTTTCAAAATAGTTACTAATAAGATGAACCTAAAAAAAAGAAGTCTACACGCATCTGTGACTAATTCTATGTTTGTATCAACAAATTCATCTCTTGACCAGCATCTCATAGAACTTGCATATGTTTTGATTTATTTTCTCTAAAGCAGAAAAGGGGAAAATACCAAGAATTTTAACCATAGAAAAACAGTGGGATGCCAAGGCTTCCAGCAATATCTGAGTAGAAAAATACTGTCCCAGTGAGACAAGCGGGGAAGCTTTGACAAAACTTATCAGACCATTTTAATTTGCCATTCTATTAAAAAACATCCCCAAACCTCATAATCTTTATTAAAAAGGCAAGTAGTTATATAGTTTGGGGGCTTTTAACAGAAAGCTGTGCACCTCATGCTTTGAAAACAAATGTTTTTTCCACTTCAAGAATTATAATTTTACTCTCAAATAAATACATATAAAAATATCTTCTACACCATTTCATTACTAAATTTAAACTGATATGAAGCAATTAGAATTTTTTCTCTATTTGAGTGTTTTTAACATATCAGTTATCTTATGATGTCCAAAATACGTATATTAATCAAATACTCCTGCAAAGCACATACAAATTAAAGTAGGAGGATGTCTGGACAAAACAATCTGATATTTAGTCATACATGTAAGATAAGATTTTATTCTAGGAACCCTTAAAGGAGTAAAATCTGTACATTGTGTTAAAACCAATCACAAACTATGTCTTGTACCATAGGACCAGAAAATGGCAGCTACACCATCAGCTTTTAAAAGGATCCAGAAAAAATGTGAGGAAAAACATCAGGAAAATTGGACAGAAACTGGGGGGGATGAGATAGGGAGAGAACCCTACAAGTTAATTTATAGCTACACCATGTAAATGTAATATTGAAAAACATTAGTAGGGTTTTCTACACTAATACCTTGCCAAATAAATCTACTGGACCTTTTGAAACAAACCTCACACACCAATAAAAGTGGACCAGCCAGTCAATGTGCTTTGATTTAAAAAACAAACGCAAACAAAACACGATGAACAACTTTGATATGGTCTCCCCCTAATGATCCTGAAGAAATCACATTTACATGGGAAGAAAGGAATGGCTCTCCTCAGGATTAGCAATTTGTTAAAACATAAAAAATAAAGAATGAGAGTAGAATGTTCACAAAAAATTTTTTTAAAAATTCCCAGTAGGGACTTCCTCAAAGATTCAAGCTGGGATCTATCCTAATCAGCCTACTCAAAATGAATTTTTAAAGAGCAATAGATGTCTAAAGTGTCAACGTGACTTGACAACACAAAATTCCTGAGGATATCCAGAAATAGGGTTGATTGTGAAAAACAGCAATAGGCCTTAATATAGTGATTAAATAGGAATAAAAACATTGCTGAAATTCTGCACTAATGAGTAAATCCTGAGAACAAATATTAATTTTCAACTACTTCTATAGAAAGCTGGGCTTATATTACAGCAATAACAACCAGAAAAGAGATCTTGGAGTCAATTCCTTCAGCCCAATTCTCAAAGATGCTAAATGGAATATTAGAAAAGGAACACCAAACAATACAGACAAAACAGCTGCACAGACCTGAGCAACACCCACAGCCCAAGCTGCAGAGAGACAGAAGTGTTGAAGAAATAAAAAAGAGCAGAGAGAAACCAAAGGGATGGAGCAGTGTCTACTGTGAGGAGCTGCAGAGACTGTGAGACTGGGATCCCTCAAGCGTGAGGAAAGCAGGGATTATTGCAATGCTCTGCAGTTACCAGTGGCATGGAATGGTTGGCCTGGGTGTTCACAAGCACTAGAATGGGGGCCATGTAATTAGACCATCTGGCAGCAGGCTTAAAACAAGCCTAAGGAGGTATTTTTCACACACTGCATAAATAAATTATTGCAGTAATTGCTGCTGGCTTTTACAGAAAAAAAATGTCACCAAAGATGTTAAAATACTTCACACAGACTCATCAATCCATGGCCACTCACCACAGCTCAGATGTATCCCCTGGCTAAGGATGGCCCCAACTGGGATTTGACAAACCATGGCAGAGAGCCCCAGAAGGGAAAGAACCACTTCTGAAAGAAATGCTACTACTGACTATTGCTAAAACTATAAAAATGGACCCGTCTTAGACATCTTCCTAGTTGCATGAAACTGTCCTGTTCTTTACATCCTTGGGAACTTTCCTAATGAGGCCTGCTTATAGAATTGGTCCTCTTTTCCATTTCTGTCTGAAACAGAGGTCTCCAGCATCCTTCTGTAAATCTCACAGAATCACAGAACAGTTTGGGTTGGAAGGCACCTCTGGAGATGGTCCAGTCCAATTCCCCCACCAAGGCAGGGTCAGTGACACAGGGGCAGTGACACAGGAGCACATTCAGGTGGGTCTGAATGTCTCCAGAGAAGGAGACTCCATGATGTCCCTGGGCAGCTGTCCCAGTGCTCTGACACCCTCAGTGTAACGTTCTTCATTTTGAGGTGGAACTTCTTGTGTTCACTTTATGGCCATTGCTCGTTGTCCCATCCCTGGGCACCACTGAAAGTGCCTGGCACCATTCTCTTGACACCCACCTTGGAGATATTTATATGCATTGATGTGATCCCCTCTCAATATTCTCTTCTCCTGACTAAATAGCACAGCATTCTTCCTCCACTCATGTAGTTTGGAATATTCTTCTCTTCTCCCCACCCATGGGCAGCAGCAGTCTCCTACTCCACCCAGAGAGTTCCACATGACCCAGCCATTCACATTAAAACAAATATACTTTTATAAAATATATATTACCCACCTGATTTCTTTATATTACAGCTCAGATATTATTTAATCCATTTGTTCCCTTTGCAGAATAAGTGACATTAATGATCTAGCCCTCCTCCAGCAATAACTTAGTATGTGGCTTCTTCAAAACTTAAATACAAAGCAGATCAAACAGCTTGGGAAAGCCTAGTAACATTCCTTTTCAGGCTGTCTATATCTTTATATACACATATGTGCATATACATCTGTATATGTACACATGTATAGACACACAGACTCTACAGAAAAGGGTATATAAAGTATCTAATCACATTATAAGAGCTCTTTAAAACTATCATTGCACTAACAGTATTATCACCTCTGACATGCCAGAGCATCAGTAAACTAACACAATAAAGGAAGAAACAGTAAAACTCCACCTTGCATAATGCTCAGAAAATGCATGGGAAAAGTAAACTACAGAACTTTTGCTTTTTCATGCAATGCATCTCATCTCTTTTATTTTTCATCACACTGTCAAAATGGGAACATCTGGCAGGCAACTAAAAATAATCAGGAAGGTTCAATGGAGACAAACAGGGGGAAGAGCAGCACTCCCAGCAGCAGAGATCTCAAGGGACAAAATGTAGCACCAAATATTAAACACAAAACTGAACCAAGTGCAGACAGCAAGAGAACAGAGCTGAGAACTTGCTTACAACAATACTGAACTAATCAAACACATTGATGAATCTGTTATCACACATCCAATTAGAATCTACTTTTTGAAGATCAGAGGAAATTGCAAGTCTAATGTGAAGATGACAGGCACTGTCACAACTGTAACTATAACTGCTGTAAAAGGCACAGGGTACAACTCTGAACATCATCACTGAACAGCTTAAAAGAACCTAAATCCAGAAAAGATGTGTAAGAATTCTTGAGGAGATTAGCACTTTCCTTAAAACTAGCTAGGGGCCTTCAGAAGCTGCATTTGAAATTTGAATGTGCTCATTACTAATCACATTTCTCTTTTAGAACAAGTTTAGTTCTTTCCCCATTCTTCATCCTCTAATAATTTTATTATTAATGCTTGGAAAGAAATAAGATGAGCAGCAGCAAAAGGAGAAAAGGAGGGCAAAAGAGAAAAAAGGAGGGAAAATATTATTGTGAGATCCTAAATTACTATTCCTTAACTTGCTATTTTCTTTCAAAAGGATTATTTAATCTTTTAAAAGTATTTTACAGACTTCTCAGACTGTCATACAAAGGTCCATGATCTGCTCTTAATTTGTTTGATTTGCTTTTAATTTGATGGTGATGGCTAATCGTCACATGATCCATAAGAAAGAAGAGAGGCATAAACAAACTGTATATAGAAAAAGTTATATTTATACTAATGGAATTGGAGAGAAAAATCACAAAAAAATACTGACATATAATTTTATACACCACGAATACCATTGTAAATAAAGATACTTTGCAGACAAAAGGTTAAAATTAGGCAACCATAAACTCAGAAATGTAAAAACAGATGGACAAAACCTTGTCTGAAATATATGGAAACACAGAATTATTTATTCTATGGTACCTTTTTTCCTTTCCTTCTTTTTTTTTTTTAACCTTTCTTTTCAATCTGTCTTTTTATACCGCCTGACTTTTTGTATTTGTTTCTGCCAAGGACAGTCAATTGGCCAATAAGATCAGCAAGACATCCAAATTTGATTGGATTTTGACCCAAAGATCAGACAGGAGGAAGTTGTGATGGGGAAAAAAAAAAAAAAAACCAAACAAAAATCTCTAATTTTAAGGAAGACAGACTTCATAAAAAATAAAATAAAAACAAATATAAAAAATAAAATTTAAAAAAAAATTCAAATTAAAAAAAAAAACAAATCCGATGCACCTGAAAATTATCCGCTGCATTTGCTTCTGTTTTTTTTCCCTGCTTTCACAGTTTTACAGTAAAACCCCATTAGACTTTACCCTTATTTCAACCCCATCCCTCCATCAGGCCATTAAGGTTTCAATCTTTCCAGGCCTGCATGTGCAGTGGTTTTTCCTTGGTCAGAGAAGACAGTTGCCAAAGAATCCCCTAAACTGGAAGGGACCCACAGGGATTAAAGCCCAGCTCCTGGCCCTGCACAGGACACCCCAAAATCTCACCCTGTGCCTGAGGGCACTGTCCAAAAGCTCCTTGAGCTCTGCCAGGCTGGTGCTGTGACCACTGCCCTGGGGAGCTGATCCAGTGCCCAGCCACCCTCTGGGGGAAATCCAAACCTTTTGCAGATATCCAACCCAAATGTGCCCTGGCACAGCTTCCTGCCATTCCCTCGGGTCCTGTCACTGGTCACCACAGAGGAGAGATCAGTGCCTGCTCCTGCACTTGCCCTCATGAGGAAACTGCAGATTTCAACAAGGTCTGCCCTGTCTCCTCTTCTCTATTATGCAGTTATCAGTCAGAAATGCTCATTAAAGAGCCATTACTAATTCCAGGTTAAATTGAACAGGGAGGACATCCTTCTTCCTTTGGAGCTCTGTGCTGGCAGTTGCCTCTGTTCCCTTGTGCTTCAATTATGCCATTGATTGCTGAAAGTATATTTTAACACTGAGGAAAAGCAGCCACAGCAGCTTTAACAGCAGATGACAAAACAGGATACACAAACACTTATGAAATATTAAGCCCAGAGGGACTAATTTTATTCTTTAATTCCATGAAACAGAGCGGATCATAGTAATTTCTGCACCCATCCCATAACTACCAACTGCTTTACTCTAGAACCTATTTTTAATGACAATGTCTGGGTCTTATCACAGAAGTTAATCTTAGTTGAAAGAGAGTATGTGTGAATGAATGCTTTAAATATTTGCTCTAGATTATGATCATATGCAGCATTATTGCACTAAATCACCTCTCCAGATTACATGGGAGCACAGAAAACTCATCCTCCAAAAATTAATGCTATTTTAAAAACTAATTCTGTGTTGAACAATTACAGCAAGAGAGAGTTTATAACTCTCTTCAGATTCCAACTTCCTACAGTAACTTTTGCACGTACAAGGAGGAGTCCTTGACAAGTTCAGCAGAGCAGGAAGATCACTGTTACACTTCAGCTTTTTCTCTCAGGAGTAAAATACACAAATCTTGCATTTCAAGACCATCACAAATATGGGGGGCTGAGGGATCAACATCTGCCATAACCACAAAAGCTAAACTATTTAAATTCTTTAACAACTAAAAAGCAATTTATAAATAACATCATGATAAAGACAGACAGACTTTGGTTCTGTGGGCAGTTTGTAATCAGAACTGCTCCCAGGTGCTTCACAGTCAGGCAGTAAAGCACAGATTTAACAGCAGTCCATGTACAAAGGCAGACTAGACCAATATTACAGATCAAAAGTTCTGACACAGCTCAACTTAAGACAATTGCTTCCTCAAGGGAGGAGCAAAAACTATTTTCTCAAGATAAATTTGGCTAGAGACCAATTCTTTCTCAGAATCTATTTCCCCCTCATTTACAGCAGGTCCTAACTGAGCCTGAAGTAGATTTAGAAACCTTCCCAACTTGCCACCAGAGCATGAAAGTTTAGGACTTCACTGGAGGAAATTATTGATATTTCCAAAAAAAAATCCTTTAATTCCTGGGGACAAGTCCAGACCAAATATCACATTTCTCAAACACAAGCTTAATTGCAAAGGTGTACACTTCATCCAACAACATTTACTTCATCCAACTCTGAAGCAGCCTCCACAATAAAGGTGGTTCTAAGGCATGGTTAGGTGTAAATGAGAATCTTTGAGGGACAAACTAGAAAAGACCAAAAGCAATTTGTTTTAACAGATGTTACAGTATGGGAACAAAAGATTAATCAGACAGTAAAAGTAGTAAGTTGCTCGGGCTTAAAATTCCTCTGTAGCTTTAAGAAATGGTGATTCTAGGATTAAACTTTTAGGATTAGACTGGTTTATGCCAGTGGGAAGACACATGGAAAGACAAGGTTTGTGTGAGTGTCCATGGGTCCTGATCAGAGAAGAATTTTTCCAGTCTCCAAAGCAGTAGTATGTGTACACCTATGGAATTTAACTATGGATGAAGAAGCACAATAGCAGAATTCTTAACTAGAAGCAAGTTGCAAACATCTCATACTACTCTTTAGAAGGAGTTTTCAAGGATTCTAGCTATTAAAATTCTACCTGTGAGCATGAACTCCCGAAGAAAAATGTTTCAAAAATGCCTAAAACACTTGAGTAGACCATTGAAGTTTTTCTATTGTATGCAACTCCATTTCTTCTCTTGCTACAGCCCTTAAAAATGCTCTCACTCTCATTATATAAAGGCTATTTCCTCTTTCTGATACAACTTTTTTCCACCACCTTCTTTCATATAGACAGCCTCACCAATGGTTTTTAATATAATTTAACATTTTCGTGCTGCTTGCATTGTGTCTGCACTGTCCTACAATTCTTTTTAAAAAGCAGAGATGACTGTAAAACGTCTTCCAAAGAAATTTAGCAGGGTGTGCAAAACACGCTTTGAAACGTCACCTGATCAGGTTGGCTCTCACGGAATAGTTTGAAAAAAGCAGCAATGCCCTGATTTCTGGGTGCTTCTCTCTCAAGCCATCTGCCTCGAGCCAAACAGCTGCCAGGGATGCAGGCTGGGAGAGTGGCCAACCTGGCTCACGTGCAGCTGTGTGCCCAATGGAGCAATTAGTCAGCCACAAAACAGAACCCAATTATGCATCTCTGGATCTTGGGGCTCAGAGCAGGGCTGGCAGAGTATGAGACAGCCTGGAGGAGCTCTCAGCCTTCAGCTCCACTGTATGGATGCTCCAGCCCCACCTGATCTTTCCTTCCTAGTAGGTTTCTTCAAAAATATGAATCCAGATGCCAATATTTAAATTGCAGGAAATATCTTAAATAATTGCTTAAGCCCCAAGACTCGCATAATGCTACTTTTCATTCAAAAATCACAGGGTACTTATTCATGAAAAATGAGTCAATAATGATTTACACAAGTGACATTATTTTACCCAACTTATGCGAGCAAATTAGAACATTAATAATTAGAACACTATTGCTATTGTCTTCTTTCAAATATCACCATCTGAGTTTTGCACATTCTGTTTTTACAAAGAATTAATAATTTAAAATTTAATAAAGAAATCCTCTCCAGACACGAACTGAAATGCATCCAGGGTTATTTTTTGGCAAGTAGAAAGCAAGATTCAAGCTGAGCACATCTGAGTAAGTTTTGACAGTTGTGTCATATCAAATTAATTTTTCAATGCTCTTTTGTTCGCAGCAAGTTTCACTAATTGTCAAAACATAGGAAAATTAAGGTCTACACATGTTTCAGTCTCTGGGGGCCTTCGTCAGGAAGAAGTCAGGCTATGTTAGAGCTAAAAAGATTAATCTACACTTTGTATTTTGTCAGATTAACTGGAGGAGCTGTGTATTACAAGACTATCTCCAGGTTTATTAAAAAGAACACAGACTGATCCATATGCATAATACAAAAATCAAACCAGAAACATGATTAAACATGTAAATATGCCTTGTTTGGTAGCAGTTTTCTGTTTTGTTTCCTGACATAGCAGAGATACTTGTTTGTCAAAATATTATTACAATACCATGCTTGGCAACCATCACTACAAAAGGAGATGGTCTAAAATGAAGAATACAACTATATCTCTGTTCCAAGCCCTATGCCAACATTATTTCCCCAAAAAAGAGTATAAAGTATATTAGTTTCAAATGTAGCCAAACTGAGAAGATGCCTAAATCAGCCATCTCTCTTACTTTCTCTCTCTCTCTGCAAAACAAATTAATCATAAAACATAGCAATTTGTTCACAGTCGTGCAAAAAATCAAAAATTATTCATCACGTTCAATAAAGCAAAGCATTAGAAATCATAAGATCAAAATCAATTTGGCAAATTTTAACTCCAGAATTGTAAACATCTTCTAAGAGGTACACAACAGTCACAGGCTTACTCAACCAAGCTACTTGGTTCAACAAGACACTTTTGGAGCAGACAGGGAGCAGCTGGAGGAAGACAGAACCATAAAGAATTTCACCTCTTTAGAAACCTCAGGATAACAAGGCAGCAGGGAAACTCCTGCTTGATTACCTGACACCTGCAAAGTAGTTAAAGATTTACTGAAAGGAGCCCTGTTCCTTGTCATTTTAGCAAATCTCTCAGAAAGGTCTCACTTCAAGGGAGAAAATTAAGAATCAAAAATTCAAGACTGATGTCTCAAAATTCATGTAATGAAATATTGCACGGAAAAAAAACCAAAAGGAGACAGTCAAAAACAATACACCAAAGCATTGAATCAAAATTAGGATTGCCATGCATTCACAATGTTTGTGAGGTCTTTCTCCCACAACAATCTCTATCTGGTAGAGCACAGACAGGATCTTGCCATGAAATCATTAATACCTGCAATCCCAAAACTTGAAGGAACTGGATCATCAGTAAAATATCTACTCATCTATCAGGTTTTTTAAATTATGCAACACATTCAAAAGCCAGCAGGCAAGAGGGGACAGATGTACAGGTAAATACAGAGAGCATAGACACTGTCCTGCACCTTTCTGCCTGCAAGGCAGAATCATGAGCTTCACTTCCTTTGGAAATGGAGCTAAAACACACATTATACCCCCAATACTATTTACTGAATAAATATACCTCTTCCTCCAAAGGAATTGCTCTTTCTGCTCTACTAAATTCTGAAAAAAGGAAATATAATAGTTCAAATCTATTGGTTGCATGAATCTAGAACAACAAAATTGTCAAGGGCATGAAAAGTGCAAGGCAACCTCCGCAGAACATTGAAGGGATGCAAAGGAGCTGTGTCCCTCTCCTGGCACTGCACAAGCTCGCCATTCCCATATCACACAGAAATGCTGAGGCCATGGGATTGCCCCTCAGACTTAGAGAAGGTCAATATTTATCTCTGACCTCAGCCCTGGCACAGTTTTGTTACTTGCACCACCCTAAATTTAGCTTGGTAAGCCTCAATACAAAGTGCGCTGTCAATACTGACAAATGCCTTTGTCACCTTTAAGGAGTGAAACAAAAACCATCAAAACCTTGACAAAAATATTTACATAGATAATAACTCCACGAACTTTTATGACACAGCATTTACCCAATAATAACTGGCTTTAGAAAAAGCTCCTACAGGCTTCCAATTACTATTTATACACAGAGGATAAAGCTGACAGGACAGAAATAACTGTTTGGGACTTGCCATTTACTTAATAAAGTCATGGCATGAGGTACAAGCCAAGGATTGACCACTTCTAAAAGCCAGGAGCCTTCTGCCACACACCAACATCCTGCAAGTGCTTCAAGGGCCTTAGGAGCATCTATAGTCAGCCATACCAGGGCACAGTTGGGAAATTTTCCATTCCACTTCACAATACTCCTGATTTTATGGGAAGTTTAAACCCATAAATAATAATTTTGCAGAGTAAGTAAAGAAAATGAACCTTTATGCAATATAAATGTGGTTTGTGTAATCTGTAAAAAGAGTAAGATTTCAGTTTTTGTAATGCAGTTTGTTTGAGCAAGGATCAAGTTTAATTTGAAAAGTGAAACAAAAGTTACATGATTCCCATACAACAATAAAACTAAAATTTATAAAATGGCTAAAGAATTATTTCCTTAAATATTTTATCCATAATAATACCAAACTCTGTTTTCTTACTTATATTTTTTTCTCTTTATTCCCCCTCCTCCACCATAAGCACTTGTGTGTTTAAAGAAGTTAAAACAATGACAAAGACATTTGCAGGAAAATAAAAGTGCTACAAACCGAGAAAGGTCAGAAGTGTGACGTCAGAACTGAACTTTACTCTACAATGACACCTTTTACACCTCACTATCACATTTCAACAAACAGGTGGAATATATTTTACCAGTTAGTTTTTCAGTGTAATACCTGATCTTTTTTAAAAATCTACAGACCTCCAGGGTCCTCTTCAACCTCAACCACTGTGATGGGCACACAGCAAGTCTAAGAGTCCCAAATGAGATCAATCAGATTTTTTAAATTTCAAGAAAATTCTAATATTTTTTCCCATCATCGTATCACTTTGTGAAAGAAAACATAAAAATTTGCTTGTATGACCATATCTATACATGTCAAATAACTTTAGAATTGGGATAGAAGTTGATTTCTTAATTATGCTTAAATAGGAGCTTTTTGCCTTGTTTGCTTTTCTATACTAGTTATTACATTTTGAAACAAAAATTAGAGTATATAAATACTCACTATCAAAACACAAACCAATCAGTGGATATTTCCAGGGCTTTGAAATTAAACAGAAAACTCCTACAGGCTGATTTCTGCATCATCAATTTCCTAATTTTAGTCAAAAATTCCAGTACCTCCTGCCACCATTCCTCTTTCTTTGTCGCACTGATCTAAAATAGGAGGGATTTTAAAAACTAGTTGATGGCTTATAGTTATTAGATCTACATGCTTCACCCTGTGGTTTTCTCATCCTTGCATGAACCTTTCTGGAAACAGGCTAATAAATGTCTTCCCCAAAAAAAGCTCCTGAAAAACTTTCTTATTTGAAAACAGTCAGAGGTTCTGATAATACCAAAGCTAACACCACGCTGGTCATAATTTTATACACAACTCCTGCTGGACACTGAATTCAAACAGTGTCATTTGAAACTTTGAAAGGTCTAAGGATGCAGCCTATTTTCAAGTTCCCACTCTGACAAGCCACATGAGACACCATAAATCAAATAACTTAATGCTCTCTCTGGGCTCCCCAGCAGGGAGCTGAGGCACTGGGCAGAGGATGCTAACAGGATGCAGCTCCTGCCTTCAGTCAGCTCAGGTAACAGCACTGCTGCAGCACAGAGAGCTAAACTCATTTAAAACCTTTTACCACAGCTCTGTCATTGCAGACATACGTCATCATGGCCATTAGGGAATTTCAGAGCACTTCAAGTTTCCCAAATCTACACGGTGCCGTGGTTTTGTGCTGAGCTGCAGCATAAAAGGCCCTGAGTTTGGAAAGCAGTAAGGCCCATATTCACACACCCTGTGGAAATGTTTCAGGGGCTATGACAACATGAGGATGACATGCTTGGATAATTCAGCACATGAAAACTAAGGGCCAATGATCTCCCTCCTCAAGCACATGTTCAGTGATTCCTCTTTATGGCATCATTCCAGGCTGATTACATACAATGGCTGTCAGACACAAAATATTTGCTCAGTGAAGCTACAAGACTGGTCAGTAATTACAGAAAAAGTTTATGCACTCCATCAGTCTGACACATTGCATACAGAAGAAAAAATTTTTTAAAAGAGACTGTTTTCTCTGGATACTTTCTATAAAGTGCCACCTACCATGCCCCTTGACTGTGGTGGTTTTTGTGGCAATAATATGATCTTATAGTCATCCTGATTTGCTAATTTATGGTTTTGGGGTTTTTTTTGTTTGTTTGTTTGTTTTTAAGACAACCTGTGCCTTCTTCCCCTGAAGAGCTTAAATTCTCAAAACATCTTCCTTAAAATCCAGGATTAAACTGAGAAAGTGCAAAAAGAATCACATAAGCACCACCCTTTCTGGAAGTTTCAGCCAGGCTTTTTTTTTCCCCACTCAGAGACAGCTTGCGAGTTGCATTTTATAATATTATGACAGCAAAGGCCACTTAAGTGGACAGATTGACAGATAAGAGAAAACAAAAATATTTTTCCTTTGAGAAGACACCAGTCTGCACTTGGACAATACCAAAAGCCCCTGCCAAGCAGAAACAAGTTGAGAGGTCAAAACCTAGTGCCAGTATTGCTATCTTGAACAATAATCACTGTATCCAAAGAATGCCTTTGCTGCTGCATTAATATTTCTTCTGTGATGAAGGAAAAATGCAGACTGAACCTCATAGGATTGCCAGATGTCCTGTATAATTAAGAAGTTATGTTCTGGTGGCCAAATCTAAAGCCTTGTGAAAAGCCTTTATGATATGGCTTTTCCTGCATTTCTGAAGTAACTGTTGTTTTTCTGAACACACAGGAATCCAGAAAAAGTTATTATGCAGATAAATTGTACTTTCCATGCACAGTTAATCTATGTATGCACAGTTTAGTTCTCTGACATCGTCCCAGATTTTAGCATCTAAACTCTGGCAACCCTAAGACATTGCCAAATTTCTACAGACAAAGAAAGAGTCTGTTTCAGCTCCAGATGTGATTGTGACTAAGGAGCTACTTCTGACCCCCCTCCTCTCTCCCACTGACCTTGGCAAAATACTTGTAAAATAGGACTATTTATATTCATGAGTTGCCCTCTGAGAACTGGTTCATTACTGCATCTCCAGTCTGTGTACGTTTATCGGGAGTAAAAGATGCAAATTTGACTTTTCTGATATTATTAACACACAAATGTTGAACCAAATTGCTTCAGGCTTGTAGGAAAGGAAAAGAAGTCAAAGTGCTGAGAAATCAGCATCTTACATAGTGAGCAGACACAGGCTGTCATTCTGAAGAGCAGAGTTTGCACTGATGTAGGCAGGAAAATCTGTCAGATGGTTTCTCACAGTTTAAAAATCTTAACAGGACAGTGGAGTAAATGACAGAAATTGCCTGCCACAGAAGCAGAGACAGCTTTTCAACTAGATATTTGTTGGACTTCATTGGTTTAAATCTAAATCTTCAGAATATTTGTCAAATGATGAAATCTTAAAAAAAATGTATCTCAAGAGACTTTTATCATCTGTGTAAAACTGTCAGTCACCTGTGACACCGTGAAATTATTGGATCAAATCAACAGGATAGAAATTATTAACTCAACCTTTAATCAAAGCAAAGAGAAATGCTGACATTCCTCACATAAATGTTGTAATAAATTAAATCAATCCATTTAACTTTCTTATATGTGCTGTGCAAGCAGTAGTCCAAATTTTTTTGGAGCATTGTAAAGAAAGTGCAAAGTAAACACTTGGAAGTTATGAATAAAGTAATAAAAGCTCTAAAATTAAAATAAACTTTTGAAGAAACTGGGTGAATCCCAAACTCTCAATATACATCCCTCTTAATTCTAGGAAATGTGAATTACCAGGTTTCTCAAATGGTAGCAGCAGAGTGATAGTGCCTGACTCAAGATATGAGGATTGCTGCATATTGGAGGTGACCCTGCCCCAGCTCCCTGGGACATTTTCCTGAGCATTAGGGCTCCTCAGACACAACCATTAAACAATTAGAGTGGCTCGAGCTGCTACTTTACAAATGCTCCAACAGAAGCATCTTAGTCTTTTTAAAAACCCAAATACTTCAAGTTATCACCCCTCAGAGATAATACACAGGGAATGTCTAACTGCACTGGAAGTAAAAGCAAATCCACGGGCAATTACTGCAGAACAGCTGATGTACCATAAACCAGCCAAGCCATAGCAACACACCCACCCACACAGCTACACAATCATGGGATAAAAGGTTAACTCAGACCATTTTAGAGTAAGGAAACAATTTGGTATTTCTTTCTATTCCACAGTTTTAGTGTGACCTCATATGTTCCTTACTGTAAACGTTCCAAACTGTGATGCAGATTAATTTTCTAATGTGTTTTTTATGATGATGTTTAAAACAACATCTCCTCCAAGACAGATGAAAGCATTATGATAAATACTTCAAAGGCAAAGACAGAAAGACAATTGAAATAGACTTGGTATTAGCACAACAATGCTGTATCAGGCAAAGATTCTTTGTCATTCGGTTTTTACAACCACAAAATGACCCTCTCTCACCATATTTTCAACTCTGAAACAAAACAAGGCATAGCTCCTAAAATCTCATCAACTATAGAATTTACTGCGTATCTCTAATTACCAACACTCATTATTTTCATTTTTAACCTTTCATTACAAAGGTTGTACCTGGAAAAGAGACAAATGATTGCTGGAAAATGAAAGGGTTTCTGATAATCCTTGTGCATTGGAAGAGATTTGAGGGCTATTAATATGGGGACATTTCAGGCAAAATTGCAAAGCATAAATGCAGGTTTCTTAAATGCATCACATGCCATACTGCACTTAAAACTCCAATATTTGAATTGAAGTATATAAAAATCCCCTATACAGTATAATCTAGATTGTATAAAATACATGCATACATATATACATATGTATATTTAGTAAAGTTGTATAGTACATAAGCAGCACTCACATTGTTCTAGACACTAAAAATATTACAGCTAATGTTTTAGAATCACAGTGGCACTGCCACGTGCTGCTGTGTTATTAACAAAGATTTGGATTCATGACTGACAGAACTGGTTCTGTTGCAGCAGAACAATTGATGAGCTGTCACATTCCTTTTTGGTGATGTAGTAGCTCGTCATCACTCACTCCAGCAACTGGAAAGCGTTTGTCAAAGTTCCATGGAGAAAATGTTTCTCTGAAGCCCTCAGTCACATAAGGTAGCCTCGAGTTTGATGCAATGATTATGTTTGGGAAACATCATGTTAAAGTGTGTGTCTGAATAGGAAAAGAAACAAACACTCTCAGGGTCAAAACACTGAGACTTAGTTCTTAGGGACTTGCAGATGGGCAGATGAGGTAGAAATTTTGTCTGCCCGCAAGGATTATAGCAAGTGTGAGTTGTCACACTTGAAAAACAACAGATCAGGCCCACAGAAAGAGCAGAGTACTCTGCTGCTTTATTGTTCAGGGTACAGCCCCAGAATTGCTGACTACAGTTGAAAACTGCTCAACCATTTTTCTTTTCACTTCCTCTGCTTTTGGTGTAGTGCCTCCCATGATAACACCTGAATACTCATACACATTCTTACAAAATTAGTAACAAAATGCTTGCAAAATATTGCAGTGCTTTACTGATCAGTACTTCAGATTTAAAAAAAAACAACTAAACTATCTTGCTAAATTTGGATGCCTAACAATGTTCAGTTTCTTTCACCACGACTTAGACTTCAGGCACTCAAAGTAGGATTGATGGACTTCAGTTACAGCTGGTGGTTCCTGTTACTGCAAAACAGATCCACAGTCACAAAACACAAAGCTAACAAATAACAAAACTGAAACACACACAGGCAATTAGGAACCACTTGGGAATAACAAGATTTTAGTGAAATGCCAAGGATCTCACGCACACAAAGAAATTTTGGTGACAAAGTCAGAATAAAATTCAGTTCTCCAATGTAATGTTTAACTGTCTCAAGCTTAATTCCATCTCTTCTTTTTTTTTTTTTCTGATCTCCAATTCAATTCTTTACACTTGTGGTCACAGAACTGGGAACTACGGTGAGAAAACAAAACAAAACAAAACATTCTCATGGCTCACTGTTATGTACTAGAAATTCCAGGATTTGGAGGGAAAAGGAGGACAGAAGAGGTGTGTGGAATTATATATTTAGAAGTGGCAAAATCATAGGCACTTTCATTTCCAGCATTATTTAATTTTTTAAATCCTTCAGAAACACAGCCCATTTCAACTTTTTAATTGCTACTTTCTAATTGTTCTCCAGGCACACCAAAACTCTCAAATTCCACCATTTGCCATCACACTGATGGAGTGACAAGCCAACAGATCTGTCCCATTGGAGCAGGGAATGGCAGAAGTAGGGTTAGGGCTTCTTTTTCTGGTGAGTATTAGGGAGCACCAAGAGCCTTTCTCAGGAGCCCTTGCAGCAGAGGGAGATGGTGTTGTCCAGGTTCCTGATGTTCCTCAACAGGCTCAAATTCCAGCATGTTCTCTCAAATACAAGATTTGCAGCCTCATCCGTTCAGCATTAATCCAGACCCACCCCATCCCTCCTTATTCCAGTTTCATTCTTCAGGTATCTCCAGCTATGTTTACTCCCTGAGCTTCTCATCAAAACCTCCTTGTCTGGCATGTCAATCTCATTACTCCAGACATAAAATCATCCCACCCTCACTCAAGCTCAAACCACCATCTGAGCCTCCTCTCCTTCAGTCCCAGCTTCTTCCCCTCTGCTTGCCAAAACCTTGGACTTATTTTCTCCTCCACACCCACATCCCATTCTTATCCCTACTGCCATCAAATCAGACAAGACAAGGCAAGGGAGAGACAAAGCACAGTTCTCCCATTCAGCTCTGGGGCACAGCCCAAGCTCAGAGAAGAAACAGCAGGCCAAGTCCACTTCAGATCAGATCATACACATTGTGATTAAGTCCCCAGCTACTCTGTTATAAAGATAAAAGAAAATGGAGCATATGCAAAAACACATTTTTAAAAATACAGCTAATCTGAGAGCAGAATTTCAGAAAGACTACACCCCACACATCCTTGCCATAAAGGCCATTTCCCTTCAACTTCCAGTCTTGTCCTACAACAGAGGACTTCTAGACAATATTCAAACCAATGAAGGAAAAAGAAAGAAATAAAAAGGTAAGTTTAGTCTGTGTGCCAATTTAGCAGCTTTCAGTTTGGAAAAGGAAGGCAAAGACAAATTAGATTATAATTTAGAAATCAATTTACTAATCAATTTTGGCTAGACAGGCTTAACAGAAGCTTGACTTCACTTCAGAATCCTTTATCTAACCTAACAAATGTGATCTCCCATGTGCAGAGCTAAAAAACAAACCATACAAACATTTACTCAAATACATCCATGTTCAGCCCAGGTTTTACATTTTCATGATCCATGGCATTATGTAAAAATGAGCTTTACATGCTTGTAATTTGAGCTGCTCAAGAGGGGCTCCATGCATTCATACTAACAAAATACATAAAGCAATAGATAAAGCAACTCCTGTACCTACATCCTGTAATTCTTGCTGTCACACACCAGCTGCCCCTGTCTTTGGCATTCCAATCAAACCACATTCTTCCAGCTCCTCAAATTCCTGATAACTGGTAATTCAGGTGACAAAGTGGAGGGTGCACAATCTTTTAGAAATCCAAGCAGACTGTAGCAGATGGATCTTTACAAACTTGCAGTTCCTTCAAAAAAAATTCTCAGAAGCTGGTTTGATGCAAGACTCACAAAAGCAGTGTTGACTCTTCCCCAAAACATCTTTCTCTGAAGTGAGTCATTTAACATTTGTTATGATTTCTACCAATTTGCCTGCTATGAAAGTCGTAATTATTGGCCAACAGTCCTTTAGAGCTTTCTTGGAAACTTTCATTAAATGACTTGCATTGGCCAACTTGCAGTCAGCAGGGACCTAATCAAATCTAAGTAAAAAGCTGAACATTACCTTCCTCAGTTTGGGTGGTTTTTCCTCAAGTGTTGTGAGAACCTTGGGCATGCATTATCTGGTCCTTGCTGTTCTTCTGCTAGCAAATGTATTTTGCAACACTTGCATTAGACTTACATCCTCTGAAACATTGCCTGTGAACCTCCAGCACAGGCATTTTCTCCAGATTCTCCCACAATGAACTTCCTCAAAAAGAACATTTTCTTTACCTGCTGTGGCTTCATCTTGTATGGATGGCTCCTTCTGTATCTGAGAGCCTGCTAGTCCTATAGGCATTCTAGGAGGCTTCAAGCTTCTAATCCATTTGTACAAATACTATTAATCTTTTAGTGTATTTTCTGCAAGTTGATAGTCTAATTATTTTTGATCTGCCTTGAACTATTACATTTATTCTGTCTGTTCTAAATACAATTATTTTAAGAATACTTACTTTTTCCTATGAGACCTTTTTAGCATCCTCTTGAATCGTGGCATTTTTCTTTTTATCTTTACATCTTGTTCTGATAAATGGCATGCATGTGCCTCAAGTTTCCAGTGTGATGTCTTGGAACAGTCCCGATCCTGCCTGCAGAGATTCTACTTAATTTACTTTCCCCTTTTATTTTACAAGTTTTTCTGAGCCCAGCTGTAACAGATATTTTGCCTTCCACTGTTCCAACATGAATTCTGAATGACCATTGACACTGCAATCATTATTACAGAAATGTTCTCTGATTGCTATTTTGAAGGAGATCCTAAATCTATTCCTCAGGAAGAAGTTCCTCAGTTGTGTTTCCTTTTCTGGTTGGCTGCTCCAATAAACAATAATTGATGCTACCTAAACATTTCATCTGAGCACCCCACCTTCATGCAAAATATATGTAGTTTTAGAATCTTTAAGGTACTACAAAATGCAAGACCTCAGAGGGGAGAAAAATCTTCAGTTAAAATTAATATTGATATTACCTCCAACTCATTCAACCTCCAACAATTTATAATTATCTGGATTCTTTAGACTTGTGAGATTTTCACTATTCTTAACATGAAAGCCAACTTGTAAAAAATGGCAACAGTGTTCTTTATTTTGTTCAGACTTAAACTATGGTAGTGCCTTATTTCTACCCATATTATCACTCTTAATTTCTAACTTTCTGAATAAAGCCTGGTCTAAGGGACTATGCAACTTCTTAAATCCTATAACATAAATCTAGTGTACTACTGATGCAATGAGGAATTGTTACAGATCTTAGAAATGTATTTTTCTGTTACAGAGTGTTTAGTAATGATCTCTTAGTGGTGCATCCCATCAAACAACCCTTCAACCCTTTACAATAATGAAGATATTAACAAGCATCAAAAAATCCAAGCCTCAAAAGAGATGTCTTCTGATGGAGGAGGATGACATTTAGCAAAGACATTTGTTTGTGTGGCAAGGTTTTGGTAGCAGGGGGGCCACAGGGGTGGTTTCTGTGAAAAGCTGCATGAGTGCAGTTTATTCATTCCATATTACATACTCTGTAGTGAAGGACAAGAATCATATGGTCTCACTTCCTTCTCCAGTTTAAGTGGTGTAAATTCCTGATAGGTCTATATGGAAAATTTAAAGGAAGGCATAGATTTATGCTGTTCAGCAAAATATACTTCAAAGCTCATTCTATCATGACTTCCTTCAGCAACCTTAAACAGCAGCACCCAAAATCAACAAAAGTTTCACACCAGGATAGGGATAAGAAATCCCTTGAATTTCTTCTTATTAGGGATAAGAATCCCTTAAATTAAAAATATCCACAAGAGGTTTAATTTTTGAAGAATTCAGTCATTGACATTAAAGGCAACTAATACTGCAGTCAGAGGGCATTGCAACACAGAGTTAAAGCATATTAACATTTTCCTCCAAAATTCACAAGATTTAATCAAAATGCTGAGGTAAACGTCAGAGCAACTACAAGTTTGTGCTGTGCTATCAGGAGTATTCAGGTTTCAATGGTATTTAAAGGCACAATGTGACTTGAGCGCACAGTTGCTACGACTGCTGTGCTACAGAATGAGAAAACGTTCAAGGCATCTTAAATGCCTCTTTCAGAACACTAAACATTTATTCTGCTCCCACCACCTTCTGCAGCACAGATTTAATATGTGCTGATAAGTTTACACTAACACAATGAGCTAACAGGCTGTTCCAGGTTCCTGGTTATAGCAATAAGAGTCTGATTTTTTGCAAGTTTAATCCCATGAAGAGAAATATGGGATATGTAATGAAATGTGGCCTATTTCTACAATGACAGGAGAGTTATGATCTGTCATCAAAGGTGCTGAGATGTTTCCAGTTCATTCATAAAGCTAGCAAGAATCATGCTAGAAAACTAGAGAACCATAAGCTAAAAAGCTCAGGCAGCACTAGCTCAGTAGCCACTGAGTGGCTGGATTTCAACACTGACTCAATACTTAAATATTTGCTCAGCTCCTTTCCCAGGATTCACAGCCTGAGAAGAATTATGTGCTACTGCAAACATGCCCTCAGCAGTACCTGCACTAGTTAGCTGTGTCTACACAAAACTTCACACCAACAGCTACAGTCTTCCAGGATAATTCTGCTTGAAAGGAACCTCGAGGGGTCACAGAGCCGTAGTGTGTCAATAGCAGATGTTTTCTACGAAAGAATAAACATTATTCCATATCCCCGTCTCACCTTGGAGTAGTTGCCAATTTTATTTCCCTTGTGATAAGTTCCATTTCAAGCCTCATTTCTCTCAGGGTTGGAACTCCAAATGTTAATGAGCAGTTAAGCTTTTACACCAGGGATGCAATTCCCTTTGCAACTGCTGTTACCCAAACGAGGATGACAACCCTTGGTCATCCCAAGCAGTTTGGGAACAAGTGATGTGCAACACAAGACAATCAATAATTTTTGGCCAAGATGAACAAGTCCGTTTCTGGAATAAGGCAACGAGGCAAAGCTACCAAGAGCAGAGAGAGAATAACCAATATTTCAGAAAATATGCTGTGAATCCACTCTAGAAACACCACATAAAACAGCTGGATCCAAAAAAGAACGTGGCAAAAGGAAATCACAAAATAAAGCCTACATGTCCAGGTTGCCTCCAAAGACTACACTGAGCATTAACACACTGAGCTGAAACTAATTCTTTCAGCCATACCTAGCTTAGGCACAAACCTTTCCCTATTTTTGGTAGCCATATGTGAAGTATCCCTCACAGAAGTGTTTCTTCTGGGCCACAGAGACAAAAATAATTTTCAGCATTTATGTACAAATATATTTGATTTGTAACTTTATAAATGCACACTATTAGCCAACTTTTCTGTTAATTGTCTAACATGTGCTAACCAAACCCAAGGTGTATCTGTTGAAGTCTCCTAGCCTTTCAAGGTCTTTCTGAAGACAAAAGCTTTATAACTGCTCAATTTTGTATCTGGAATAAAAGAAAGAGTCATATGACATCTAGGAAGAAGACATTTACAGGATCAAAGATCAAATATATATTTTCCTAATCTTTTTATAAACAAAACTAAAATCTCACTGATGGCCGATTATCAGTGGGAGATTATTTCAGCTCCAGCATCTTCACAAATTATTCTATTTCCCTATTAAAAAACCCCAGCAAATAAGTCATCAAAAAGTTGTAAAGAGTCAGCATGGGTATTCCTGCAAATGTAGAGACAAATACTTCTTAGTTTGTCTATTATAAATCTACAGAGACCATGTTATGGATTGGAGCCCAGTTACAGCCTCACAAACTAACAGAACATATAGGATGGTAACTAAGAAATCTGAGACCAGAATGGTTGTTATAGACTGTACTGTAATTAAGAAATATAATAAAAGCCTGTTGCTTTGTCTAAATTTGAAATAATTATAGTTAAGTCACAAGTGTTCTTGAAAATTAATTTTATTATTTTATACCCTTAATTCAAGAAGAGGTTACAGTAACTGCCTAAACTGTTTAACAAATTAAAGAGCTTCATTTAAAAAAATCATTACAGAATTTAAATTTATTTTGTACAGTATCCCAGAGCAACATTTTGAAATTGGACTGTTTTAAGATCACAAGTCATAAAAAATGAACAAGGAAACAGTGACCTTTTCTGTCTATAGACCTGTATTTTGGGATCTGCTGCAGCTGCTTTTTGAACTCAGTAGCAATGAAAGAATAACTTTTTGAATAATACATTTCTTCACAAAATCTTTAAAAATTTGTTCTCTGTGAACAACAGCAGAACAAATACTTGCAAAAACCCAAACTGGATGTACAAGGTGCACCCATTTCTCTGGAATTATGTGAAGACAGTTGAGGTAAATCCAATTGATCTCACAACACCAAATCAACAACATTCCCCTGCAAAAGGAGACCAATGTAAAAGCATGGTATCTTAGCTCAGTGGGTGGATTTTTCTGCTTTTCTTTTGTCTCCAGATGTTTTCCACAAGAACATCTGCTATCACTGGGCAGAACTTTGATTGTTGCAAATTCTGCCCAAGGAACTGGTCAGCAGAAAGTTAAACACATCAGAGTACATTTTTACAGCCAAGAACCAGATGCCATTAGCACGGGCTGGGACAAGCCAGCCCAAACCAGAGAGAGACAGTTCTTCCCCAACAAGTAGGAAGTAACTTAGTTTATCAGAGGATGCAAGGAGTTCAAATATGTTCAAGGGAAAACTGGACAAAGGAGGAGAGGTCCATACATGGAAAAGGAGACTGAACTGCACTTGCCAACTAAAGAACTAAACCACATCAGAAAGTCCCCCGAGCTGAAAACAGGTGGAAGTTGGGAGAGTGTAGGAAGGTGGTATGGGAGAAAAGAAAGAAGAGTATCATATGTGATCATATTTTTATCCTTCCACTGGCTTCTGATTACAGCTACTTTCTTTTCCCCCATGACCCTTAATGCACTTAATTGCACATTAGCCATTGCAATGGACAGGAGGATGATAAGCAGCAACTTGTGATTATAGTTTCTATTGATTTTTCCCTTGGTGTACCACTTCTAGAGACACTGCAGTAGCAGGCAGATGCATTGGACAGACACAAAAAGTTCTAAGACACCTTTTGGCCCCAAAAGTCTGTTTAATATGACATCTTCAAGCCAAGGATGTAAAAGATATTTAACTGTTATGAACAGATGTTAAAACTTGACCTCAGACAAAGATCAGAGATTAGAGACATAATATTAGATAAATGAACTCTTAACCTGAGCTATTTTTATGTGAAACTCACAAGTAACTTCACCATTTGTTTAAGAACAGTTTACTGAATTAAATGTCATTTCCTAAGTCTACCTAAGTTTATTTGGAGCACTTGCTCTTGGTTTCTATTTAGTTCTGAAAGTTGCTGCTTCTATTCTTCAACCTGAAGAGGAGATTCTATGCTTGTTTTTTTCCTGCCCTGTTATGCCATTCTGTACTACTACTACAAAAGCTTCACTTTTTGGCCTGCTATGATTGCAGTGCCATTACTTTAATAAAAAGATTTTCATACAAAGAGGTTTTGCTACAGGTAATTTCTTTCATTGTGGGTGTGCTGCAAGTATATATTCAAGTACAAAAAAAATTCGCAAAGGTATTTTAGCCAGCTCCACTCCAGCTCTATTTGACACAAAGGCATGCAGTAAAATATTCCAAGAGTATCATTCCAGTTTTTCCAAACGTATAGACTCTGGCCAAAAATCTCTAAGTAAATATGTTTTACTTAAACTGAAAATTGTAAGCCTGCTTTCATTTCTAACAGTTCTGTTTCTAACCTTGAGATCAGGTATGTGAAAGCTTCACACTATGACACATGCTTCTTTTAAATTCTCATTCTAACTGTGCTGCAGAAAAGAAGTAAAGCAGCTGCCCCTTTAAAGCAATACCAAAGAGAATATATACCCTTCTTTATCATCCCCTGCAAACGAGATACTGTGGCATATGCAACAGAAGATACAACTGCTAACCAAAATAAAATACATTAAAAAAAAATAAAAACGAGTAAGGCATTGCAAACAGTACGTATGCTTATTTAAAGCAGTAATCTCTTTGGTCTAATCTAGTTACATACTTTCGTCCTTTCTAAGAGTCTGCCCACAGCAGATAAACACACAAACCTTCTTGTGCTGCACCAACTGACGTCAGCAGTCGCTTAGGAACCGCTTTTGGTGCAAAAGTGGTAGTACCGAAACTATGTTTACAATTGAAAAAGAATGAAGTACGCAGGGCTCACCAGAGCTCTGGGGAAAGAGACACAAATTTATAAATGTGAACGACAAAAGAGCTTCTTGAAAAATTCGCGGGGCTTTCAGAGACATTTTATCTGCTCAAATATCTTTTGTTGAATACCTAGAGCAAATTTTTTATATTTTCAGCAGTAAAATTTTCACTCTGCCCAAAAATTTTTTTTTAAAAAGTAGCTGTCAGTTTTGTCAGTTTGGAATGTAAGCTCTGAGCTTCTTTCACCTCTGTATAATCTGTAAATGAAAATTCAAATCCAGTAACAACATTATTGGGTAACTGTTTACAGGGACAAAGCCCTGTTGCTCCCACAGCAAGAAAACAAAAGATGCCACAAAACAACCTGCACCAATACCAATAATCATCCCATCACTACTTTCTAAGTAGTCAACTGTTTAGGAAGCCTAGTATTTAAGGAACTTACATGTACTGTATTTCAATTAACTCAGTAGAAAAAAATATTTAGAAGACCCCGAAGAATAAACAACATAAAACTGCACAGATGCAAAGCTGTTTGAGACAACTTCCCAAATAACTTGAACTTACAATTACAGAATTTTAATTTTGAAAAAATGTGTGAAAACTCTATGAACAGGCTAACTTATTAGACCAAGTAAAGCTCAAATTCTAAGTAGCCTGATACCTTCCATTCTGTAAAAACATTCTATAAAGTTGCTAACCACTTCTGGAAATCTATTGGATAAGGGAAAAAATTTGCATAATCTCTACAAGTTTAAAAAATGGCATTTAAAGTGCTAGATAGAGATATTATACCTCTAGTAAGCACTCTCCAGCTCCAGTTTATGGAAATGAAGCAGTTTTCTCATCAGAGCTGGGCCTAATAGGAATGCACTGTAATGTTAGACATCATAACAGAGGGAGTCTGTATCCTGTGTGCTCACATTCCTCCTGCTGGCTCTGAGAAAACATGAAGGAAGAAGCTAAAATTCAAGTGGCCAAAAAAAGGACATGGCAGAGAAGAACACGGAATAATTTGAGTCAATATTACAAAAGCCAGAATGCTTATTTTCATATTCTTTTGAAAGACATGCAGTATGAAACCCCACATTCAACAGTCCCTCTCAACCCCTGAACTGTAATTGTTTCCTCAGACCTGAGAGGCTGTGTGTGCATTTATCACAGCTTTTTGCTGCACACATCTCCAATCAAAACAAACAAACAAACCTCCACAGAAAGAGATGACAGCCTGCCTAATATAACCATTATCATAAATTTAGGAAGGCAAACTGGACTATATGTTATATCAAATGGAAGTGATCAAAATCAGGAAGATCCCCCCCCCTTTCACTTCACCAAAAACACCCCACCATCCACATGCAAAGTGGAAAAACTATAGAAAAGGCAGTAAACATGGGTAAAGCTCTCTTTTTAAATACTTAGTTCTTGGCATGCAAAGAATTTTACCAATTCTCTAAAACTGAAACAAGCAAAAGGAGCAAGTAAAATCAACTCGGATCTGAAGCAGATAATGACTGATTTTATTAATCTCAGTATTTTTTGCTCTTCTGTCACGAGTGGGAAAAAGCTCTGATTCCAATTTAGGGGTGATTCCAGTGTACCCCTAAAGAATATTGTCTCTGGATAAAGCCCAGAGGTAATTTGGACCAAGAATGGTTATATGATCCCAAACTGAAACATTTTAACACCATCCAAAGGTCTAAGTAGTTTATCTGGAAGCAAAGCAGAGGGATATGAAGAAAAAAATGGTTCTATTAAACTCAGCAATGCCTTACTTACTGATTCAGATAGAGTTCTGAAATCCCCTCAGCTTGCTTTCTGATTTATATGCCTGAACCTGGGCTCTAAGTCAACTTTTCCAGAATTCTGAATTTACTTCCCATCACACCTCTCATCATGACAGCTGAAAACTGAGTTGCCAGTCTTCTACCACCCTTGGAAAAAAAAGCATGGCTTTTCTGTTGCTGTATCTGGAACCAATCAAGGTGCTGAAGGGAACAACTTGCTGTTCAAACTTAGGGAATTTTGAGAGGCTATAGCACAGTTCAACCATGCTTCCATGGACAGCAGCAGCAGGAGACTCTGTTCTCCCAGGCCTCACTGCTGGTAAACCTCCCAAACAGAGACTTTCAGAAGCCACCTGGATAATCTTTTCAATATGACTCAGGATAGGAAGGAAAGAGCGAGAAACAAATGTCCAGTTGTTACCAAAAAATGCAGCCTGTGCACTAAGCACACACTAAACAGAATTCTAGCCAGAATTATGCTCCACAATGACAGCTTTGTGACACACAAAGAGGTAAGGCTTACTGGGGGAATTATTTTGTTGTTCTAATAACTGGTCTTGGAAATGGCCAAGTTTTAAGTAAGTGTCTTTTCCCTTCTTTACCCTCTCCTTTGTAAATGTTAGCTAGTTAATTTTAAAACAAACAAAAACATCACCTCACTGCCTAAACAGATGACACATGCCTATGAGCAATGTAATAAACTATAAACATAAAAACCATCTTATCTGCAAGCAAAATGTGGACTTGGAGATACAATGAGAAACATTCTTCACCAGCACATAAGTTCCATTTCTTAGGGTGGGGCAAAAATAACTATGAGCATCAGGAAAGACTGAGGAAAATGAGTGGTAAGCAATGTTAATAAATCTTCATGCTTTCTGGTCATTTAGTGAAAAGAAATTCTATGCAAACTCATCTTTTGCTTGAAAAGCAAGCTTCTTTGCTTCATCCTTTTATCTGCTGTCCATTTTACTACTCCATAAGAATAGACTGTGACCTGTCCTTTTATTTCTGAATAGATGCAACACAAAACAAAATACCAGCGAGAAAACTTTCTTTTACATCCCAGCAGCAGCAGTGAATCAGGCCTCATGCCAGATCAAAACTTGTTCGGCTCATCCTCCAAAGAATGGCCATTGCCATTTCTATCTAGTAGCCTATACACTGAAAAAGTTGTAGTCTCTGCAACAAAGGCACACAGCACAAAAAAATTAGCCAATAAAGAAGTCAGCATTTCATTTTTATTGGTGCTGTCATTGCTAGACAGCTAGTTTCCATAACTGGTAAAGACTGAGAAGCAACAAATTAAGTCCTTATAAAATCACAGGAAATACACTATTATGTTTCACTACATAAAAGAGCATCTTCCCAAAATTTGAATAAACATCTCAATAAGGAGTATCAGGACAATAAATACACCTTTTCAGTAAAAGGGAAGTGCCTCTGTGAGGAGCACAAAGGATTAAATCCTTAGAAATCTTTTCTTATGACTGGATTACCTGGCAACTTGGAGTTGGATATTTATCCTCTGTCAAATTTCACTGAAATAAGCAACGATCTCAAAGATACTAAGGATGAATACTTCAGGCTGCCAAAGTTGAGGCTTTTCAGCCTGGAGAAGAGAAGACTGCATGGAGACTTCATGGCAACCTTCCAGTATCTGAAAAGGGCCTACAGGAAAGCCAGGAAGGGACTCCACCAGGCACTGTAGTGACAGGACAGGGAAAAATGCCTTCAAACTGGGAGAGAGCAGGTTTAGATTAGATACTTTGAAGAAATTCTTTACTCTGAGGGTGATGAGGCACTGGAACAGGTTGCCCAGAGAAGCTGGAAGTGTTCAAGGCCACACTGGATGGCCAACCTGGTCTAGTGGAAGTTGTCCCTGCCCATGGCAGGGGGATGGAACTAGAACATCAAGGTCCCTTCCAAGCCAAACCATTCTATGATTTTAGGGAAGATTGCATGACAGAAAGGTATTTGAATTAAACTACAATGCATGCACACATACACTATGTGTTGATACATACAATTTGTCAACATTTACATGAAGGTCTTCATTAAATAGAGGGCTATATCCCAAATAAATTACCCTAGAGAAGTACATGCAACAAGAAGGCCAGAACAGCCACTTCAGAGACAACCTGGAAAACAGACATCTGTGGTAAGGGAACAAAAATTCTTTACCAAGTTCAGATACAATTATAGAATGATAGAATCTTTAAGGTTGGGAAAGAACTTTAAGATCATCTAGTCCAACTAGGTTTAGCACTACCACAGCATTCACCATTAAACCATGTCCTCAACCACGTGTTTTTTGAACACTTCCAGGGATGAAGACGACACTGCTCCCCTGGCAGCCTGTTCCAATGCCTTACAACCCTCTTCATGACAATATTTTTCCTAACATCCAATCTAAACCTCTCCAGGGGCAACATGAGGCCATCTCCTCTCATCTCATTGCTGGCTGCCTGGAAGAAGGGACCACCACCGGGCTACCCCCTCCTTTTGGGCAGTTGTAGAGAGTGATCAGGTCCCTCCTGAGCCTCCTTTTCTCCAGGCTGAACACCCCCAGCTCCCTCAGCTGCTCCTCACAGGACTTGTGCTCCAGACCCTTCCCCAGCTCTGTTCTCTGGACTCTCTCCAGCCCCTCACTGTCCTTCCTGAATAGAGAGGTCCAGAACTGCACACAGCACCTGAGGTCCTGCTGGCCACACTGTTGTTGATACAAGCCAGGATGCCACTGGCCTTCTTGGCCACCTGGGCACTGGTGGCTCATGTCCAGCTGCTGCCAACCAGCACTTCCAGGTCCTTTCCTGATAGACACTTCTCCAGCCACTCTTCCCCCAGCCTGAAGAGCTGCAGGGGGTTGTTGTGACCTGACAGGACAATGTCTTATATTAGAATTTAACAGGAAAATAAAATAGGAAACTGGAAATTATTTCTTCAAGACTTTTTGTCTTGTATCATAAACTTTAGGGATATATTTATGCTTTAGCTTCTTGAAAGGGCTATGATTTCAAGAATCAGTGCAAGTTCAGAACTAAAGCTTCAATCATGAAAGATGTTCAGAGGAAACTCGAGAGTTCACAAAAACAAGCTGGTGAAAACTAGAAAAGGCTACTTATAAAAGAAATGCTGAATCAAACAGTTCAATTAATTTCTCTTCAATGAAAAGAAAATCTATACTGGTGCTTGAAAACACTGATGTAGAAACTTCAAACTTACTAACACCATAAGACTGAATCACATTACCATGTTTAAACAATGTTGACTCCCACTTTCACACTGAAACGATTTTAATTAATTGCCTCAGGCCACAGAAAATGAGCTACTACTTTGCAAACTAGAAAATGCAGTTTCTCAGTGTGTATAAATGGTTATTAAAACTGATTACAACTGCTTAAACAAAGACTTTCTGTACTGTTCACATCGGTTATCAAACTAGTCAGAATAATAAGCAGCATGGTTTAAATGTCAAAATGCAAAAGCTGTTATTTAATTTCAATAATTCTTGATTATATTTTTGACATTGGCAATTTTAATAATATAAAAACTTGTGTAGCTCTCTTGAAGTTACGAGACTTCAGTGTGAATATACAGGGAACTTTATAATATTTAGTCATCAAAATGGTTCAGTCATGAAATAAACAGATCTGAAAATGGGGTGAGGAAGGCAGGTATCTTCTGTGAATGCTGGACATTTTAATTTTCTTTTTCTTCCTTTTATAAAATTTTTAAATTTTGGGGCATAAGGAGTTTTTTAAATTCAAGCTTCGATGTAAATGTTCTAACAATCATTACCAAGTAACCAGCACAGCAGAATGCAGCAATCCTTCAGTCAAAGAAACCAATAAAGCTACACAAAGAACTTACAAGAAGCTGTAGAATAAATGGTATTAATTATCATATCAATATTCTTAATTTTCATATTGAAAACTTGAAACATTTGGAATACTTAGTTGAAATTTTCTGACAAAATATTGTCTTCTGAAAGTTCTGTCTTTAAGCATTTTGTCAAAACAAGAATCCTTTATAAGTGTTCCAGAAAAAGAGACTTGAACTCTCTTTTACAAAATAAAACCTAAAAAATACAAATCTATGATAGCTTTTTTTAGCATTTTAACAAAGCAACAAAAACATATAATCTTATCACGAATCAAGCTACATATTAAATACCAAACCAAACACTTAAGATATTCTGAAGTCAGTTGTGTTTGATGCTTCTTTCTGACCAATAGATAAAAGGGTGACCTTTACTTTTCCTCAACTCACACAGGGCTGTAACCAAGATAATTAATTAATTAAAATCTGCACAGAGGACATTTGCATTGAGAACCAAGCCTGTAATATATAAGAAAGACAGATTTTTGACTAGAGGCCACCAGACAGTGAGGTTTAAAAAATAAAGCAGGGAAATCAGATTAGAATTGCCTGGTCTGGTCTGGGGTTTTATCCCTGATGGCACTGAGCATTTACAGGAAACATTGGCTAAATTCACAGAGCATTTAACTTTTGACAGTTTGTCAGCCACAACAAGGAGATTTGGCAAAATATTTAAAGTGTTGTGGGCTACTTTTCCAAATATTTAATTTATCAGAAAGATTAATGGCAGAATGGAATTCAGCACAAAATATCCCCCCATGCCCACCCAATTTCCTGAGCAGATTTCACAGTATACCATTAGTAGCATTACATGCATGGTTTAGGGCCACCAAAACGAGGAGTCACTGTGTCCCTTTTCTTAAGATATTATAGGGCCATTTATAGTTCTTATAGTGGGTGACTGCTAAGAGCCACACTCTTCCAAGTGCTTGCCAAACTGCCGGTAGATGAGTAATTCTCCTCAACTATTTCTTACAAAATATTCCTAATCATGTTTTCAGTTGAAAAGTCTTTGTTCTATTTCAGCTTCCCTGTGTGTTTCTGCCAACAAGCCACACTGACTGAAGGCTTACACAGCAAATCCCTGGCAGTGCTCAAGGCCAGGCTGGATGGGGCTCTCAGCACCCTGGTACAGTGGAAGCAGTCCCTGCCCCTGGCAGAGGGGATAGAATGAGACGATTTTCCATTCCATGATTCCCTGATATTGTGGGAATTCCGGTGACAGAGGACCCTGCACATCTTTCATACTTCACACCACGTTGTCTAGAACACGTTGCCATGTACAATCACTGCCAAATCCCTAAAAATTGCTTATTTGACATTATAAAATAAAAGTGTTCTAACTCCATCTTCTGGCTAGGAGTAACTGATATGGAAGACCAAAAATGATTGAGTGAATTCAGCTTGACATTAGGCTTTACTTACAAACTTCAGGCTTCTAAAGTTTCCTCTTTATGTGATTAAAGCTTTCTCTCCAGTTTATTTTTCACTTCCCCCTCAGTTATCCCAGGTTTGAGCTTGATCTTTGTCTTCATCTATGTAATCAACATTTTTGGTAATGCTTTGGTTTAAAAAATGTGAATTTCATCAAGAGCAAATTTCCTCCTTATCTTCCTGAACATTATTTTAAAAGATAATAATAATAGTTAGGTGATAAGTAACAGTCCTTGTGTTAGGAATGCATCATTAGTTGCACAATGCAAGATTTAATGTTTCAGATTTCATAAAGGAAGAGAACTAACAACTCCAAACAGCAGGGCCACAGATGTTTTCACATGATTTTCTCTTTGATCACAAACCTTGAGCACACAGTAGAAGAAAACACAAAAAGTTCACAAAAGAAACAGATACCTAAAGTCATTTCTGTCAATTCCCCAGCAGCTGAACTTGTTCAAAAGCTGAAATGAGACACATCGTGCTCCTGCTTCTATCTCCAATCCCAATCTCTTCTGCAAAAAATTGTCTTGGTGGCTTTAATGCATCTTACAGTGGTGATTCTACTGCAGGGGTGACAGACAGCATAGATAAGCAGATAACTCTACAAGATGAACATAGCACAGACTAGGAGTTATTATAAAAGCAGTAAGAAATGCATGATTGGATTGCCCAGTTCCACATTATAGAAAACTGCAAACTGGATGGAACAAAGGAACTGGCAGGAACAAAGTTGTGGACCCTATTTGTCCCATGAAATTCAGCCTGGGCTTGAAATATCAATGAGAAATGGACATTTTCATCACATTTTCCTATTTCTTGCTGTCACATATGCAAATTTTTGGCAATGTGAAAATTAAGAGCCAAGGAGGATTACTACAATGAACTAGATAGAAGCTTCCTGACTGTAGCAACTTACTTATCTGGAACTTCTCGTACCCACAAAAGTCAGAAAAATCATCACATAGAAGCATCAGAGGGACAGACACTTGCTGCCTCAGTATGAGAGGATTTCCACTTCTGCACTCCCAGGTAATAGCTTTTCTTCACGACCACATTACACATTCAGTCCTGTAGATGATGAATTGATGAGAGTCCAAGACTCAGAGGGTGACTCACAGAAGTGTCATTACAGTTGTATAAAGTTTTCATTTTATTTCACTCCAAGAATTATGAAGAATTTTCAAATAAACAGAGCAGTATTAAAGCACTGTTTTAAAAGAGTGCCAAATATTCTAGTATTTGGAAGAGCCTAACTCACGTGCCCTTTACCAGTTCATTCTGTACTGACATATCAATGCAGTATGATTCTGTCTGTGACCACACGATCTCAAATTGTTCTTAAAACAAACCCTCTGCTCCATTTATGCACAAGTCTCACTTAAACACCTAAATTGCACCTTTCCATTCGAAGCCTTTGTGAAAACTTTGTGTAAAACATTGTATGTTGCAAGCATGGTACCACATTTGCCTGCAACTGCTTAATTTAACTACCTGTTTGCCAAATTTCAGCCATCCAATGGCAAAGCGTTTTGTTCCTTTACACCAAAAAAACAATGCAGAATATATAGATCACTCAAGACATGGAAAAAAAATGTGGAGGCTTTTGGGCATGAGGGGATGCTGTTTTGATGGATTTATTGGGTAGTTCTAAACACATCCATTCTTTACACGGCAGTGCCATTAGTTCTCTTAAATCAGCCCAACTTGGCATGGCCACAATAAAGCTGCAGCCCTGCTCTCCCTCTGCTGCTCATTCCCACCCCTGGGTGACTCCCTCCCTCCCTTCTGCAGCAAAAGCCTTTATGCAGACACGTGGCAAGGAGCTACAAAAAAGAAGTGATTCCTTTTAACAGGGATTAGTTCCCCAATTTAGTTCACAGTGTAGTCTCACGAATGTTTGTGTCAGCACAATGGGGGATGGTGCCAGGGCAGGAATGAGCAGGCAGGCCTGGGAAGGACCACTCCTCTCTGTGTTAGTGCCATAAAGCATTCAGGGAATTGGAATATTTGAGTAGAGGTGTTCAGATTAGAAACTGTACGTCCAGAGGTCAATATTTAAAAATTCACCTTTTGTGACTATATAAAAACTAATCTAAATTGGATATAGTTCTTAGCATCAAAAAATTATGCTCTGACCTCAGAACTCATCATTTTAATCAAGATTTGCACTGCAATTGTACCTCCCAGCCAACAAAGCCCACTGTTGCACCACACATTTTACTTGGTTCTGTTACTGGTATTATGAGAATAAAAGGAGGCAAAAAAAAAACAACTAAAGAAAAAACCCACCAATACGTGAACAAAAATGAGGAAGACTGGGGGGAATATAGAATATAGCAGACACGAATACAAGAGATAAGCATTCCAATTTTTAAAAAGTAAATAAATAAAGGAGGGTGGGAAGAAAGGAAAGACAAGTTACTGATGGCACTAAATCACTTGATTTTAAAAGTCATTGAAGTCTGGGCCTCCAGCGTGCATCTTAACAAAAACATTTCCTCTAAATAGGTACAAAATACAGAGGATAACACTTCAAGTCAAAAGTGCTTATAAAATTACTATCCCAGAAGGAAACTCTAGTGGAATATGAAGACTGAGAAATCACCTGCAACTGTAATCTGTAGCAATGAGAAGGAGAAACGAGCTCTCTGCTCCACAGGATTTTAGCAAACTGTTACATTCTGTTGATTAGTTAAGGACTCAAATTCTGGGTGGACACCAAACACATTGGGAGGAAGCCTAACACTGAAGAAACTGGGAACAAGTTAGTTACTTGGACACAGCAAATAAATAAACCATGAAAATCACAAAATAGTAAAGGAAAACTTGTGACATGCCAGGAAAATTTAGAGATGGCTATGGCATGGCTCTCTGTTATTCCCCCTAAATTTTATCCTCTGAAAATCCAAAACAAACAAAGAAGCCCAATGACAGGTTTACCACAGGCTGAAGTTGTGATGTTCTAGGGTAGAGATGTAGAGAAACTTCCTATTCATAAGAAAGAGAAAGATTTTATTATCAAGAGAAAGGGGTTGGAGAACAGAAATATATCTACATAATTTCCTTTGTTGATCTTAACGATTACATGGAAATAAAAAAAATATTCCCGGCAAAGATAGGTTGAAAATAAAAAGACCTGTAAGAAAGTTATTAAAATTAGACAATGGGAATAATAATAGTAATAATTTCTATAAGGCTGCCCATTTAATGGATTCTAGTCATCATTTCGGAATATG
The DNA here is from genome assembly GCA_013396995.1 of Dicaeum eximium. Lineage (NCBI taxonomy): Eukaryota > Metazoa > Chordata > Aves > Passeriformes > Dicaeidae > Dicaeum > Dicaeum eximium. The sequence continues at coordinate 902,008 of VWZP01000206.1, forward strand.
ATAAGGACACAAAACAAAGAAAACACCCCTTTGTGCTGCTCAGAAAAGCATGGAAACATTCCTGATGCACAAAAGTTTCCATGCAAGGTGATCTGACTGCTGGCCATTTTAGCTTCATACACTTGAAGAAGAAAAAAAAAAAAAAAAGATTGGCACTTTCTTTATGTTTTCAGTGGAATTTTCTACAAAAGAGTTCATAAGAGTTGCAAAAACATTTGTAAAAATCACAATCAGAATGAGATTGTAGAGACCTTAATCCCTTTTCTTTCATAGCACCCACCTATTTGACTGGTTCTGTTACAGAACAAACAGTATGAGACAAGTTGACTTGTCATGACACTGACAGATATAAACCAAATGTTTCCCCAGGAATTGGACAAAACATCACTGATTTTGCTGAAAAACATGCAGTCCCTTACTGTAATGCCTGAAAGATGCAATAGCCAAGTAGCATCCAGTTCCATCTGTTATTACAGACTTATCTTTTGAAACATGCATGTACACCAAACAGTCTGGCTGAGAACCCACAAAACAACAACTGAGTATTGTCAGCTCATAAAAGCACTTTGAAAATAGCTAACAAGTGCCAGAAAGAAGATCAAATGCAGATAATTAAATAATATTAAAAGTTATGCAGAAACCTAAGTATGTGATCATGTAATTCCCATTTCCTTTATTGAAGGAAAACTGACAAGGCCTACAGGGCTAAAATACTAAACAAGGATACAACAAAATATCCAATATGCCTGATGAACTGCATAACTTGCATGAATTGCCCTAAAAAACTGGCAGAATTACAGGACATAATCCAACCCAAGAGGGACCTGATGACACCATAGCCTCCATTTTACTGTCCAGTATTGAAGGGGCAAAGAAAATGAAGGACAAAATTCAAAATTGTGATTTCCACCTCTTGCTTTGTTCACATCTACATTAGCTCTTTATTGATCACCTGGATTTAACTCCCAATACTCATTGACTTCAACAGTAAAACTTCCTATCTTGCAGCTGAGCCAATACAAACACCCACCAAATGCAGCCCTCACCAAGCAGTGGCCACATGCAATGTCTTAGTGAGCCTGGGCAAGGCAGCCAAACGACTCTGAAATATCAGCAAAACCTGGTGCTCTTCCTTTTTAATGGCCAATAAACCCCTGATGTTTTAGCCACCTCCATGCTTTGCTTTTTTTTTTTTTTTTTTAATTTAAGTAAAATACAATTGGAAAGAAACCTGTGCAAAGGTCCCGGGCCACACAGACAGTGATGACCATTTGGAATGCAACCCCAGTGACCAGCTAACCATAAATGACACTGGCCTGCAGTCCCAAAAATGCCCTAAGAATATGGGCTGCCAGGCTCCTACAGCCAAGGCAATTTGGCAGAAGCGTGCAGAAATGAAGGTACTCAATCTTTCTAAGCCTTGTATCCAAGGGTTGTGAGGGGCAGGGGAGGGGAAAGTAGGGTTCAAAGTTGGGAAGGTTCGGTGATTTGTTTGGTTGTCTTTTTTCCTTTATGTTTTTAATAAGAATTAAAGTCTTCAAAAATAATTTCAAAATCCAAGTATTCAAGCATTTAAATTATATTGACTTTTTAAGCATTGCACAAACTGAAGAACATGTGGATTCTGTATTAACCTTGATGTTTTAACAACTCTGGCCTTCAGCTATGTACTATAATTCTAGTTTGTTAAAATCTAATTTTATTTGTGTGTTTGCCTATGTAAAAAATCCATGGAAAAATAAAAACACAAACATTTCTGGTTTAACCTTTTGGTCACTGTGTGATTTTTCCCTAAAAAACCCAGCCATAGCTAGCCATGAGGCAATACCCATACTAACAGTATACATCAACATTAAGCCAGTTAGTGTAAATTTGTTTACAGTTTTTAAGTGAAATACAGAAGATATGATGATTTTCTGAGATAAAACACACACTGCTTTCAACACTAACTGGTTTATATTAGTGGCTAGGTAATCACTGGAAATAACTGAATTTTAATCAACAAACAAAAAAAGGATTTAGAAAAAAATCCCTTGCTTTAGGGGTTAAGCCTCAGGTAATATTAATTTTCAAAACTATGTTTTAACATGCAGTGCACAAAAATACTTCAGATTAATTGCTGGAAAAGGTTCGTGATATCCAAAATGTTGGTGAAACTTGCAGAGCACTTAATTTTGGCAACTAGGGAAGGTCATTTTCACAGAGATCACAAAAATGTGTTTGTACATTTTTGAGAACCAAGCACGGCTACAACGTTCTTTACACAGAAAGTTTAAATAAATTGAAATTTTTTTCCCAAGCAACGCTTCGCAAATTCTCTTGAGCGCCGCGGCCGCAGTCACAAGCAGAGGGCTTGAGATGGAGCCAGTCTTTCCCTTTGTGAGAGGCGAGTTCAGCTTGCAACACTATCAAAAATAAAAGAACTGTAAGCTAATTGCTGGCAAGTATGACGCAAGCGGTCTCCAAGGAAACAGCCCAAGTTGCTGAAGTGCCTGATCCAGCATTTCCTCATCTGTTTGCACTCACACCAGCAGTCTGACAATGTAGTCACTGCATCCTGTTTCACTCAGCAGCCAGAGAAACGCTCAGCTTAACCCTTGAGGTGCAGCTTTCCTCCCAGCCCAGCTCAGCTCAAACTAACTTTTTACAGCCGGGCTTTGCACAGGCGATTCCGTTCTCTCCCAACTTGGCAGCAGCTGTCTACGCTGCCTTTGCTGTTTTTAATTGAGAAGGAAAATAATTTAAATTTTTTTTTTAAATTTGTCTTTTAATTTGTAATTTGTATTTGCGCTACTGAAATTTTTGGCCACGAATTAAATTTTAAAAAATTAGTCGCCTGCAGGTTTTACATAAAACAATGAGTTATATGTATTTCTGATCTTAACTTTACAGCTGCAGAATTTTCCTGATTTTATACTGCACTTAAAGCAAATTAAATACAAACATCAAGATTATCTATCAAACTGCTTCTCATTCAATTCAAATAGATGTAGACTCATATCTAAGTAGTTGTAGGCTCATTTATAAGTAGCAAACATATTTTAAAAATATATCAAAACACAGCACATATACCAAGGAAGAAAAAAAAAATCACATTTTGATCTAAAAAAATGTCGAGAGCATGGATCTCCTCAGTGTGCAGGGAAACTGCGGATCATGGAGGAAGAAAAAATATATTTTTTAAAAAAATTATGGCCTTTCTGGCAATATATTGAACACAGAAAAAATAGATTATTTTACAGTTTACTTCTTACACGTGAATTTGAATTTGGTCATTTCAGGACATGAATAAACATGAAACAAACTATTTTCAGCACAGAGCTTTTCTGTGCTGATATCAGAGCTTATCCGTTGTTAAAGGCTGCTGTTTTTCTGTACCATGGGAATACCTGTGGGCCACAAAGAAAGCAAAAAGGTGACATAAAAGTCATTATTTGCTGTCATTGTTAAAAATTCTGGGCAATTGTTCACCAAGGAAAAATGCACATGAAATTTACTGGTGAAAAAGGCTCCCCCCTTGACAGAGTGGTCTCCTCGGTGCACTTTCAAATGGGAAATCCCCCTCGAGCATTCTGAAATGGATGAACAACCTGTCACAGCAGCTTCCTGACCACCAAAGGGAACTGGGTATCGAAAATGTAAAGGTGCAGGCAGGAGGCAATGGCAGGGACTGCTCAGAATTCCTTTCCCCAAAGCCTGCTCACCCAGGGGCCAGTCTGCATCACGCCAGAACTGCTCTGCAAGGAGATGGAAAACATCCTGATCTGACACTAACTGGCACTCTCATTCTTTCTAACACACTGTGTTTCTCCTTTTTCTTGGGAAGCCTTCCTGCTCAAACCTAGGATCATAACGTATTCCAAATTATAAAGTAACAAGTAATATTCCAAAATATAAAGTAACAAGTTTTATGTTAAAAAGCCCAAGGAGCAGCCTGAAATAAAACTCCTGAGAACATTATGCAGTTATGCACTGTCACCTGTACTTGTGTAGAAAAGAGAAACCAAAAAGTTAACACAACAGATCAATGCTCTGGCTTAGTCAGCAATTAACTATTTCCCAGCATCTCAGTGGTGTATTTCTCAAATATAGATGTTTCCATCAGCAGGCTTTTCTATTCTATTAATACAGATTTATCTCTGCATCACTTCTTAGCTTCTTCCCACGTACCTGCATTCCTTTTATGTTATTCCTATGTGCTACAGTACCCACATAGTTTGTAGGAAGGCAGAAGAAAATCGGAAATAAATGTTTTCTTCACCCATAGACAATTTTCCTCAAATGAATGGCAAGCCAGCTCAGGAAAAAAATAAAGGAAGTAGCCGGATATGTGATTATGGAAGTTCCAGTATGAGATCAAGCAGTTTCAGGGATGAGGAGGCAATGATAAGCAGAAAACCTGGGATGGCACAAGGCATGTTGAGGAACCCTAATGTTCCTATAGGGGAGGGAGGCAAACGAGCACAGGCTAGCAAGATACAGAAGATTCCCAACCTAACTGTATTCAGCAGTGGATTAGGGAGCCCTGAGACAAGTGATGAGCCACATGATGGCTTTAGCTTGTGGGATTCAAGGTTTAGACAAGTTCTCCAAAACTAAAACATGCAATGGTTGCCGAGGATATCTCTGATAAAATGAGGTTTTAGGTGAGTGGAGTAGAACCACGTGGAAGAACACCCACATGCAGTTCTGTCAGAGGGCACTAAAAGATATTTATATACAAATACGAACAAAAGCCTCTACAAGGGTTAGAAATCTATCAAAATACTACTGACTTAGTACTTTACAATCCTCAGAATTGTTGTCTGCCTTATAACAATCCACCAGCTATGGAATCCACCATCACAGTATAGTTTTCTCCAGCTCTGTCTCCTGCTACACTCTGGGACACAAGAATAAAAATACAGCTCTGGTCACCAAGCTAGGTGACATCCCAAATAATGCTCATAACAAGAGCAAGGCAAGGAACTAGCTGTCCTTTTGAACTCTGTTTTTTCTTGGCTTACACCTCTGACTGAAATCTGCAGGGGTACCACTGCAGAACATCTGACAGAGTGAATCAGAGCTGATGGGAAGAAAAGGACAGACCTGGGACACAGCTGGGAATCCAGCAAATATGCTGAACCAAAGTATTACTCAGATACTGGAGATAAAATTCAAAATTCCTTTAAAGAGAGAAAAGTTCTGCAAAAATCCACTTCAATGTGCTAATCTAATAGAGGTAAATAAAGCTCAAGGTATCAGGACAAAAAACATTCTCCTACCGATCCTGTCACAGCCCAAGCTGTAATCAGAATGAAACACCTCAACTAAATTCATTGTCAGTACTATACAGATCAGGCAAAGCTTTCCTGTAGTTCTCAAACACTGCAGGAAAGTACAACGACAAATACAAATCCTCCGAGTCTTTATCTCCATTTTTAACAGCGAAGGAAGGAAGATGTTCAGTATTTACTTCTTGAGGCACAGCTCATTCTATTTTATCATTATTCAGCCAGCTCCTCTTGCTACAACTGCAGCCCTTGGGTCAATACTACTCCTATTTCTCTCTCCTCACTTGCTTACAATAGGAGAGAGCAAGGCAAAACATAAACAAGATGTCTAAAGGTTTAGTCTTCTCAAAAAAAAAAAAGAAAAAAAAAGAGCAAAAACCAAAAACACCAAACCCCAAATCAACCTAGAAAACCTTTGTCCCCTCCATCCAGGAAATAAACAAACAGGGGATTGTTTTGAGTTTTGAAACTACCAAACACATGCAGATACTCTTTGGGCAGCAAAGAATAAGCTCCCAGCCACCAAAGCCCACATCTTAAGAGCTCAGATCTGACAAATAAATTTGCAGTTGCACTTATGGAGAAGGAAGCAGATCAGTGAGTGCCTTGCATCTAACCTGCAGAACTAAAAGAGCAAAATTAACAAAGAACTTCCCAATAAAATACAGTATCGAGGTAAAATAGAAGGTGTGCATGACTGTAAAAAATAAATGTATGCAGCATCTTGAATGTAGTTGAATTGTGTATAACATTTCAATAATGGACAGTTACAAGTAACAGATTCTAGAAATATTTTAATGCTGTAACTACAAATAAATATTTAATTCCTGTGTTAAAAGTTATATGTTACAAAACGTTCTATAATTTTTTAACAATAATTTGATTGCTAGGTTTCTAAATAGTAAAGCATTTTGAGTCAGAACATTTTCATATCTCTGCTGAAACAGACACTTGTCATTTTGGACCAAATTATGGTACTGATCTTATAATAAAAAAAGAACACACCGGTAAGAAGAGGTGTTCAAATTATTGTAAATGAAGAAAAGGTAAAGACAAGGACAAAGAAATAAAAAACTATATTTTAAAAAAAGACAAGCAAATAAGCAATTTACTTTTGAACATTAATCTCCTGTTACATTATTTTCCTTGTACTTTCAAGGCCCAAAAAATTAAAAATAAAAATGCAGCTTCTAAAGGCACACCAAACCTATCCATCACCAGACAGGTGAAAGGAACATAGCTCTAAGAATGTATTCAAGACTGTTAACACTTGTTAAAGTTATAAATTACATTAAGCTCTGTGAATTTTTAAACAAGTAAGGACTATAATCTCAATCCTTAAACACTGCAAAACACATGTTCTTTTCCACTTGAAAGCTTAAGTGCTCTGCTGACTCTAGGGAGCTTCCTACTAGAACAAGTGTTAAGGCAAGCATGGAAGACTTACAAATCTTTAGAAAGGAGATTTTAACAGCAACTACTCTCATAAAAGACAAATTACATGGGACTAAATGTACCTTTAGAGGTCCATTATTGAAGCTGTACTGACTTTTGCAGATACCTGAAATGGCATCTCTTTATTACACAAAACACAGTTTAAATATTTTCCAGAGTTGTGAGACACTTTCCTAAACAAGGTATCAATTTCATCAATTTCAGTTTCTAACTTAATTTGTCCTGAAATGTTATGCCTAATAAGAAGTTATGCAAATTTTACATGCACCGAGTTTTACTCAGTTTTAACAAGACTGCTTGAGGCTTAGGGTCTCTTACCTAGTTTTGATTTTTGCTCTTCATAAAAAAAATCTCATCCATCACACATAGAATAAAGTACTGGTTTTTTTCATCAGACCATTCTGCAGATGTCTCTGACAGTCATTGCCTCAGAAGATTTGAAAACACAGACCACACAAAGCAATAGCCAGCATTGCATCTGCCTCTGCTCATCTAGTCCCATTTTCTTATTTTCATCTTGACATCATAGAAAATCACTTGCAAGCTTATTATTTTCAAACTTCTTTGAAATTCTCTGGCATATAATGAACAGGCTGCCAGTTATGAAAAATAACTTAAGTAGCAGCAGTGACAAAAAAAAAAAAAAGACTGGTCATTAACACAAAAGCTGTTCCAAACTCTTCCTTCTCAATGCAACTTCTTCAAGCAGAGACTCCAAATAGAAGGAAAAATTAGGGCATCTGTATTAGGGCATTGAAATATTCTGCTGTGCTGAATAAAAAATAGCAAGAAATGCTGATAAAAATTCTAATTAATATTTTCTACAACTGCCTAAAAAGAAGCTAACAGATACTTATAATCAAAATACTTTCTGTGCTTTGCTGTAACAGCAAAAAACTGTCATTTACATCATGGTAATAACTCATTTTAACTTCAGACAGACATTACAGTTCTTTAATCATTAGAAAGATCCTAAGTAACATTCCACAGCTTTTTTACTATTTAAACCAATTAAAAAAAAAAAAAAAAAGAAAAAAAAGAAGAAAAACTAGAAGATGCCTAAACATCTGTGTGAATAATCTATGGAAATTCTCTCACTGCAAGGTTCATTTGAAACCTGCTTTGTGAGCATTTTCCAGTGATCCCCAAAAGGATACTCTGCTGCCCCAAAAATGCAGTTAGCTGACTCAAGGACAGAAGGAGGATGCATGCAGGCTGGACAAGACCAGCCTGTTTGTGTTTTTAGTTAAGATATTAAATATACTGCTCTATTCTATACTAACATGTTAGGAATAATTATGTCATCATTAATGATTTATTTACATCTGTGTCTCAGAGCCTTTTTGGGTGGACAATCTCAGTGGAAACAGCAAAACCTGGACCAATATTCATCTTTCCCTGAGCAAAATAAAGTCTGCTTCTTGCAGATCCGACTGGCCAAGGAGAAAACTGTGCTAGCGTGCCTTGACTCCTTCCAGTCCCTGCCAATCCCTCCAGGGCAGCCCCTGCCAGAGCAGATGGTGTTTCACAGGCACAGCAGGACCTAAACTTTTTCAGCCTGCTAATCACACCTTCAGGTTTCAACACAAACTTCTCTCCCTTTCTACTCACACGTCGGAACATAACAGCTTCTACTTCAGAAATGCAGTTTAAATAAACTGAAATTTAATTTCATACTCTAATGAGGGAGGGAGAATGTCTAGGAAACCATGGAATTGCAAGAGCAGGTATGGAAGAGCCTGTGAGTGTATTTACACATTGCACTGTCTAGGTGGCAAATCAAATGAAATGAAGGCCACTGTGAACACTAACCAACATAATAATCACTTAAGAGTTCTCTCAAAACACTTTTTTTTTTTTAAGTTAGCATCATTAAACCACACATGCCACTGGGTTTTATTAACTACTAACAAGGTCCTATGAATACAGAGATGTATCCCTGCCTGGGAGAAAGCTCACAAAAGGTCAGCTCACTTTCAGAGGTACAAGCCCAGCTCCTTGGCCACCACACAGCCCTCACACAGGAGATAAGGAGGGGTCCGAGGGCCACTGCTGAGCAGTCAGCAAATGTTGAAAAACAGGAGGTGTAGCAACAACTTCTGTGAAAGAATGGAAACTCTTCTGAACAGCTAGAGGGTACTAGAAAAAAACTCCTTTAAAAACCCTGTACTTCTTAAATTGGTAACTTTAGAGTACTCAGAAATTTAGAATTCTTTTAAGACAATCTACTAGGTAGAACAAACAAAATTATATTCCTGACGTGGCGAACAGGGACCACACAACAACACTTAAGAGAAAATAAATAAATAAATAAATTAAAACCCCTTAAAAATATGTTGTGACTGAACATGCAATATCAACTGACCCTAAAAAAAATAAAAATACCATAAATGGAAACACAAACCTTTAGTTTTAAATCACAGTAGAAAAAAAGTCATGCAGACATTAAGCCTAGTAAAGAATGTCTTTTTTACCCTTTAATTTATCTCCTCTCTTGTTAAAGGGCGTTAATTAATCAAAAACAAATGAAGCATGTCCAGTAATGAAGGTTAAAGAGACATGCTAATACCACAGTGCCTATGCAGGGAGTCATAATTGAGCTGTTATTTCAGTAAGACTGATGAAATTTCCCTCTGGTAACTTAAGCTTTCACACACTTTTAGAGAAGTTCATTCTATATTATGAGCTTTGCTGATAAAACCATCCTGGCAGTAGATATTAACAGGCAGGTGTGACACAGGCTTGCTCCATCACCACCCCTCAGAGGTACAGCTCCTCTGGGGTGGGGGAGCAGCACTGGCTGCTTTGGGCATAATGAATGAACTCACCCCAAACTGAACCCCATTCCTATTTCTGGGACCATCATCAGCACGGATACAGCTAAACCAACATACCTGTAATGCTAATTCACACCAAAAAGCCTGGGATTTTCCTCATAAAAGAGGAAAGAGCTCTCAAAACCATATCCAAAGCACTCAAATACAGCCTCATATGGTAACCTTTCTACTGTATCTTGAATGACTCAAAAATAGTAAATTACAGAGGGAAAATATCATTTTCATCTTCCATAAAACAAACTTTTATTTATCAAATAAACAACAAATGGAACATTTGCTGCAAACATGCCTTTAATTTAGTGAAGGTATTTGGGTTTGCATAAAGGGACATTAAGGTTGGCAACTCAATACTGGGTAACAAAACTTGTCAGCATTACCATTTGATCAGGTTTTTTCACACACCCCTGTACAAACTGAAGTGAACACTGGTGGTCACGAATGTTCTGCACAACAGCACTGCTCCTCATAAATATTGAACTATCAAACAAATAGAGGGATATAAAAAAACTACTTGGGTATCTGCGCCCTGGTCTGGCTCTCACCCAATAAATTTGCACTTGTTTCAAAGGAATGTGCTACATACAAAAGCTCTGTGTGAAAAAGCGAGGATGGCCCAACACATCAAAACTTACTCCTCACCAGCTGCCCATATTGATATGAATGATGTCCTTCCCACAGCTGAATGATCCATTTTCAAATACAAAACTGCTCTGGAAGCTGACATTTTGTTTCAGCAGTCATGCCTTGTTATGGCCCTTCCAGTTCCTAGAACAGTTTGTTTTGCCACACTCATCAATAAGGCCATTCACTTCACTGGTCTTCCTTAAGCACAGAGTTCCCTGACCTATTTCTTTCACAAATATCTGTAACACTTCCCTTCCCCAAATATCATCATCTGCCAGTTTACTTGTTACCCTGTGAACTCTCATTTATTAACATCCATGGCTCCTGTCTGTTTTGAAGGCTCTAGCACAATTTTACTGCCTCTGGATTCTCAAAGTTATTGATCCCTTTTATGCTTCAATAACAATCACTCACTCAGACATTGCACAGTCTGCCCTGACCAATCCAAGCCCTAGATTTAATTTTAAATTTTCGTTTCTGCTATTGAGTTGCAGGAAAGTCCCTTTTTTTTTTTTTTTTTTTCCCCATTAACATTTATTCTGTAGTGTCATTGCATCTTGTTAAGCATTGTTTTCAGCCACTGGAAAGGACATGTTGAAATTCAACATTTCCTTTCACTGCATTTTATTCTCATCTTCAACTATTCTTTCAGCTTGCTCTCCACATAGTTTTATCCTGAAAAATCTGTGAGATTCCAGCAAAATATGTCTGTAGCCTCCTGTGGTCTGTCTTCTCTTTTCCCATTTGGCAGGCACAAGTTTCTCATCTGTCTTCCTCCAGAACTTTTTACATCAACAATAGAACAGACTACATCCCCCAGTTTCCCTGTCTGTAACCCCCAATCTTTGCACAAAAGTACAAGATTTACTCTTTCCCATCTTCAGCAACTGGTATCATCTAATAGTTGTATTTGGTTTTGCTCAGTGATTTATTTTGAGGGTGGTAAAGGCTGCATAAAATTTTCATTTTAAGTTATCAGAAAAGCAAAACAAGAATAAAAAAGCTTTTTTTAGAAATATAAGTTAGCAACCAAATATCACAGAGGCAAGGCTGTGACAGACTCCCCAGCCCACCTGCATCATTCTGGTGTTCACCTGTGACATGAGACACTGTCATGGGGATGCTGAGAGTTCAGCTGACAGTGCAGACCTGCCCTGTGGTGGGGCATATTCCATAGGGTTTCTTCACTTCTCACTCATGGTTTTTGGTTGTTGTTTTTTTTTTCCCCCATAAAATTTGCTGGGATTTGCTCTTGTAAGACCAATATACTACAATCAGTTCCTCAAGTTCAACTATTAGAATAGGACTATCAGGCATATACATGCACAGACATACATTGTGTCAAAATATGAGGCTTTTTTCTCAGGAGAATATACCAAATTTCTTGCCATTCTCTTCCCTTTCATATTTAACCTCCCAGAATACACTGTTCACAAACCCCAGAATGGAATCTGACCCCTCTTTTTTATTCTAGATACTCTCCTAGGCACCTTTTGCTTCTCATCTCTACAAGTTTCTTTCATATATTTAAAACATCTTCCTGGTCCAAGCTGAATATTAGTACTTTATGCAATTTATTCTGCTATTTTTCCTCAACACAGTCAATCATGCAGTTGTTGGAACTGTCCCTCATAGCTTCTTTCATTTCTTTCCTACTGGTGCTCTGTAACATGCTTCCCTCACCTTCCAACAAATTTCTCCAGCATTTCCACAGCAGTGGTCTTTGATCGCCTTCCTTTCTCCACTTATATTTTCTTTCCAGGAAAACACACCTGAAGCAACAGTCAAACTCCTTTGCTGCACAGACAGCTCAGAGACACTCTTGCCTGCTTTAACTTATGCCGAGTATAAATTGCCACGAAGTCTTGGATATCTAAAAGCCAGCTTAAGCTAAACTTAGCTAACAGGGTTCTTAAGTGCACTCAGTCTTCCCAAAACCCTTCTTTGTCATTCTCCGTGGTCCCAGGTAAAACTTTGCCAGAGGATAACATCTTAAACTCTGACCCCTCTAGGGGCAAACTGTGATTCAATCATCCTTTCTTTGTGGTATAATACTATGAGAGAGAGGGAGAGAGAGAGAGAGAGAGAAAGAGAGAGGGAGAGAAAGAGAGAGAAAGAGAGAGGGAGGGAGAGAAAGAGAGAGAAAGAGAGAGGGAGGGAGAGAGAGAGAGAGAAAGAGAGAGGGAGGGAGAGGGAGGG
>VWZP01000206.1:920380-998598 GCA_013396995.1 Dicaeum eximium
CATGGTGGTCGGGGACGCGGCAGGGGGAGGACGGCGGAGAGGCGCGGGTCGCGCTAGCTGTGTCCCGGCCGCGCCTCCCGCATCCCCTCAAGAGAAGGGCGCCGGGCTGAGCCGCCGCTCGTCCCCCGCGGGCAGCGGCGTCCGCGGCATGGTGGGTGAGGACGGGAAAAAGAGAGAAAAGGTAAAAGTCTGGCTCGCCCGCTCGCGTTCCTCAAACGGCTCCGGCGGCGGGCACTCGCTGCCGCCTCCCAGCGCCCAGCGGCGGCAGCNAGCGAGCGGGGCTCGGGCCGGCCCCCGCCGGGCGCCGCAGCCCAGCAAGGGACGCGTGGGGAAGAGATGGAGGGGCAGGAACGCTGAACTGGCGCGACTTTGTGCTCTATCTTGTCATTTAGCTTCGAGATGCCGCGGAAAAGTTGTTCCTACGGGCTGTAAAGCACACGCATAGTATCGAAGTGTTTTCGCTCTGAGGAGCATCACTTTTTCCTTTTTATTCTTTCTTTTTTTTTTTTAGCACCGAGAAGTAAGTATGGATTAGAGTAATTACCTACTTCTTTTTTTTTTTTCCCCGCCCTCGTTAACTAAGTTACAGACTAGACCTCATTGCACGACCAGGTTTATTTGCACAGCTAATACCTTTGGAATGGATCAAAATAATAATTTTGGAACGGAGCGTTGGAAGTGTTTAGACTGCTGTAAGGGAAAACAGGCAGCTAATGGGATTTTGAGTAATGCCTTTGCTCATTTATTCTGTTTGTTTTTTTCTGGAAAAGTAACTGCTAAGCACTTCTAAATTTATTATAATTGTGCATGTTTACCTTGTTACTTAGAACAAAGGTCCTTTGAGCCATGTTTCCACATAGTAGTGTACTGCTTTACTTACACTGGTTCAGAAATCAGTTTGGGTAAGTCAGTGGTTGCACTTTTTGCTTTTTTCAATGAAACAAGGAACTCTTGAAATTATTTGGTGCTTGTGATTCTCTCCCTTTGAGCAGCCCCCGAGTAGCAGCTGGTTTGTGGAAGCTGTGGGGTGGCAGGAAGTGCTGCTGCAGGACATGGGCCTGAAAGTTGGCCACGAAACAGAAATCATCAAGCGTGATTCCTGACAGAAAATGCAGTATGCAATGGCAAATAAAAACTCCTGTACATGGGAAGGAAATAAGTAAGTTTAATTTTTAAAAGACAGATCAATCTGGTAGAATTTTAATACCATAGTACATCTTCTTCTGTTGGAATACCCCTATACTCTTTTTCCAAAAAAAAAAAGGAAAAAAATTCTCTCCTGACTTGGTACACTTAACAAAGCTTCTGCGCTGTCATATTCGTTCTAAAAAGTTTTCAAAAAAGAAAAATGTGTAGTTCCTTTGGGATTATATTATTACATTTTCTTACATTCATATGTTAGTGATATCAATTGGACCACATTCAAGTATGCTTTATAAATGTTTTTAAGGCTGAGAAATACCTTGCTTTTATGCATATTTTTTATTTTATTCCCTTGAATTCAGCTATAAATAAAGGCATTCCAGAAATAACCTGCTGGTGTAATCTTCATTAAAACACATTTGGGTATATTTGTAGCAGGGAAGACTAGGAAGTGCCTAAGGAAGACTAGAGAGATAGGACATCACATGATCCCTAAATACCACGGATGCAACCATCTGTGGCTTCAGCACTTTCTGAATCAGAAGTGGTGTCTTATTCTTGACAGTTCTTTGTAGGTTTTTAATACTCAAATTTTCCCAGTCTTTTTTTTTTTTAAGTCCACATAGGTTTTTAGAGTAGTACAAGAAAAGGTTCTTACTCAGTGCAACTTGACTATGCAAGTGTGAAATACGGTTGTTTTTTTAAAGTTTCCTATTTGTCTTAATTTATGTTCTTCTCATTTTGATAGAAACAATGAACAGCTGTTCTCTAGTCACCTTGTCTCTTCAGTTCATGATTTTATGTCTTTCCTCAGTCTTGCATTTATTTTCTAAACTGAAGTGTGGGCTTTTTTTTCAGATTCTTTTCATGTTACTGGGGTTTTTTTTTCTTTTTTTGAGTACCACTGTATACTTTTGGAGCAGAGAAGACCAGGAGTTATAACCAATATTCAAGACAGAAGCACAGTCCAGATAATGGTTTCTTTCCTTGTAATTCCTGTCTCTCATTTGTTTTGCTTTGCTAGGGAAGTGAGACAGCAGATAAACTAAGCGTTGTTGAAAGTGGTTCTGTTGAACATTGAACACTGTTTTCACAGCATCAAGTATATAGATCCCAGGCTCTGTGTTCTGATTGTTAACATCTACATCCACTAGATAATTTTATAGGTAAGATTAGGATTTTTTTCTGTGTTTACACTACAGTTATCTACAGTAAATTTCACCTGCCTATGAAGTCAGCACTGTGAGGCTGTAAGCACATTCCCTCAGTCAGTTCTATCTTTACTCTCAGTAACTTTGTGTTAACAGTGTTCTTTACCACCTTCCCATCTTTTTTAAGATCATTTATCATTAATTAATTAGCTTTAATTTCAGTGATATGTGTGCTGAAGAAATGTATACATTCCAAAATGTGATGGGAGTATAGTTGGTCTTTAGTAATGTCTCTGTTGCCTAACAACACTCTTCCTACCACATTACATGACCCTGTCTTGAGGAGTTTCCAATCTAATAATGAATTTCAGTATAAAGAAAACTTGGTTTGAGTACTTTAGTGTCTACTGTAAATTAGAAGAACATATTGCTCCTTGTAACAGAATAATTTTTAGAATAATGAAATAACTTTTCATTAGCTATTTCTTAAACAAATGCAGAAAAACATTGTTTTATTAAAATTGGAGTGAAGACATTTATGTCAGGGGAATGTCATATCTTTTTGTCATCCTCCAGTTTCAGTACCAAAAGAAGATGCGTGGCTTAGTGATTTGAGTAAGGTTGGCTGTCTCTGACTATCTAATAATAATAAATACTAATATAATTAAATATTCATTTAAAATGGTGATAAATAAGGTTTTCCAAGTCAAGCCTGTTTCACCAGTGAGCTCCCTGTCTTTATGCTGAGGCAGCTGTCTTGTTCCTGCTTTTCTTTTTTTTCTCTCTTTCTTCCTGAGCAGAGGGAATGACCCAATGCCTGGGTGAAAGTTTGGCTGTCAGCAAGAGCCAAGTCACCACAACAACCATGGAGATCTCAATCCTGGAGATCTGATCAGGAATATACTGTTAAATCTTAGATTTTCATTGCAAAGACTGACCCTGCTGCCATCATTGTGTTTTAATAGAGAATTTTCATTTGTTTGGTCAAACTTGAAAGCAGACCTAATTTTAAAGTGGAATTCTTTGTGGATGAGACTATGAAAGTATGGTGTTTATACCCACAGCATACTGGCAGAACAGTAGAATGGAACAGCTCATATCTGATTTGGCAGTAAAGACTTATTTTTTTCTTCACTAACTCTATACTAGCAAAATTCATAAACTGGTGGTATCTATATCTAGAGTGGTAAATATTTACTGAATTTATTCACAATTTAATATACTTTGTCAAATTTTGTTGGTTACTTTTTATTGATCCTGGAACGTGTGGGGTTCCTTTTGCTTCCTAAGTTATTAAACTTCCAAACACTTAAAATCAGTTTTTGAGAAGATGGGTGTATATTACTTTGTAATTCACTTCTGAGAAGCATAATAATGATGAATATTTCACATAAAAATTATAATATTTAACATAAGTATATGAACCAAAAGCAGTCATAAAACAGTTAATTTAAATTCTCCTAATTCAGAAAATAACTATTTTTAATTTTTATAGCTTTGTTTGGAAATTTGTTTTTTGGGTTTTTTTTCCTGGCTAAGGAAGTTGCAAGTATTTATTTATCCAGCTACCTCCACATTTTCAACTGTCATTATTCCCAGTGATCCCTACACTGATAAGTGGTCAATGACCCTCATATAGGATGAACTACAGGAGTCTTACAGACCTGCCTGTTATTCATCACCGTGGTAGAACAACTGCAACAGCACAGTGACATTTTGCTAACAGCTCACATTTTCCCCAGTAGGTTATTATACAGGCAGAATAAAATGCTTTCTTAAAAACAAACCATAACTTTTTTCCACCTAAAAAGTCACTTTTGTTTTGTTTTTCTGTAAATTGGTGAAAGAAAAAATAGAAAGAAAGCTCACTGGAAAGGCCAAAACTACCAACTGGTAGTGCCTCTGTGTGAATGTTCCATTTACACACTCAAACTTGCACCTAGAGACCTTAAACTAAATTTGAAATGTAGTTTAGAAGGTGATGTCAACTGCTGATTATATTCCTCCTTGTTTTCTGTGCTGGTTTGGTATCACTTCAGAAGATTGCCAATAATAAAATAGATGTGTAAGAGTTGAAGGAGTAGTTTCTGAAATTGTAAACCTGATTTGTAGACTTTGTCCTATTTGACTTGTAGGAATGGATAAGCCATCCAAATTAGCATTCCTCAGAAAAAGGCAAGATACTCCTTCTTCCTATGACGGACCTTTACTTTAATAAAGGATGGAATAACAAGAAAGTAACACAGAAATGTGTAGAAAAGCTAAATTTTATTCAACTGGACTACTCAAAAAAACTAAAACTAGGAAGTGAGAAATCTACATGGGAAGAGCATTATACCTAAAAAACCCTTATTTTCTTGGAACTAGAACACTAAGGAAAACTTCATCTTCTAAGGGAAAAGACTGTTGGGAACCTAAGCTGTGGGAAGCTATGGCTAACAAACGGGATCTTCACTAAAGCCTGTGGTGGGGGATGTTGCAGTGCCGGGCCGAGCACTGCTCACACATCCCCTTGCACTGCTCTGCCAGCTGAGAGGCGAGCTGGAGCTGGGCGCTTCCGAGCTGCGGGGAGAAGTGCAGTGTCCTCCTCTTCCAAAGGCCCCCTTTTCCAAGGGCTGGTCCCTTCTGCTGGGCTCTGCAGAGAGCTGTGGGTCGGGGCACGCTTGTGCCCCAGCAGCTCCTTGCAGCAGCCGCGTCCCCGGCAGGAGCACGGCCCTGCAGAGACCGAGGGCTCTGGCGCTTCTCCTGCAAGGCACAGAACGGGGACGGCGTGGGGCTGAGCCCTCTTGGGATGCCTTTGGACACCCCGGGAGACTCTGGGCTGCCCGGGGCTGAGGCTGCAGGAACAAGGGCTCTGGCCGGCTCAGCCTGGTGTCCCTGGGGCTCAGCCCTTGGGCCTGATTCCCTACGTGGGCCTGAAACCCCCCTCTGCCTCCAGGCCTTGGCCACAGGGCTGCCCAAGAGGTCCAGGACCCTGGGGATCTGCCCAGCTTTTCTCCTCCATGGGGCCTCTCATGCCTTGCCTGACACCAGCTTGGTCCTTGTTTCATCCTCGCCCTTTCCCCCATGCCACCTGCCCGACACGCCTCCCTCACCTCTTCCCAGCCTCTCCAGAGCCTTCTGTCAAGGCACCGTCTAAGGACTATTCCCATCAGCAGCAGCTCCAGGACTAAGCCAGCCGAAGAAACTGCCACCACGACCATCAAGGGAGTCGTCTCAGGGCCCGTATCCTGCTGCTCCGTGTCCTCAGGAAGCTCGTCCAAAGTGCCCAAGTCCCACTCCGGATGGCTGGAAGAGCTGAGGGGACGGGCCAGCATCAGGAGCACGTAGACTCTCGGTAAGGAAAGGGTGGTGCTGAGCCATGGTGCTGCTGTAGGTTGAGCTGCCACCTCAGCACACACTCTGGCCCTCTCTCCGCTCCAACTTCTGCTCGCTCTCTGGGCACAGCGACAGGCTGGGGACAGTTCCCAGCCACTGTGCTGGCCCCAGAGGCTGTAATGTCACAGAATCACAGACTCGACTGTCTTGGGAGAGCCTGTGAGGTCATTGAGTCCAAGTGGGAACCCATCCCCGACATGGAAACTCCAGCAGAGTACTGGACCATGAATGCCGCGCCCACACTTTCCTTGAACACCACGGACACCAGGGACTCCACTGCTGCCCCGGGCAGCCCATTGCCATGTCTAACAGCCCTCTCTGGGCAAAAGTACTTCCTAATATCCAACCAAAATGTTCCTTGGCACAGCTGAATATCCTTTTTGGCATTTGCTCTCTCATGTCCTTGCCCATCTCCGAGAAGGCTGGCACTGCCTCATCAGTCAGTTGCCTTTAGGCAGGAGAAGCTTTGCCCAAGAGTGCTGCTCAACATTTTGGCCATTCTAAGGGGCTGTTTATCCTTATTCTTTGATGTCCCAGGGATTTGGAAGTTGGAGTGCAGTGCAATCCCAGAGACAGCAATGGTGCTCATGGGGGGAATGGGGGCCCTGCTTGAGGCTGCCCAGCAATGACAGGGATGTGCCCCAGGCCTTGGTAGCCACCCCAGCTGGAGCAAGTGCCCATGGCACTGGAGAGAGCTGGAGCCTCACACAGAGCCCTGCAGGAAGGATGGAAAGGCCTGGAGCTGCAGGGAGTTGTGGTGGTGGAAGGGTAGGACCCAGCCCTTGGTTCTGTTGAACCTCCTGCCTCTGATGGAACTGGTTGGTAATTAAGGCACCACATGATAGAATACCTGTGTCTGTGTAACAGTGGCTAATGATATTATGGCCTCCATATACTAACAAATATCTTCATTTTCTATTCCATAATTTCTAAATTAATATATGTCTTTGTTTTAAAATACTACCTTATTTTTGCCTTGCCTGTTCTTCATTCTAGTGTAGAATAACTAGAAAGAACTGATAACATAACAATGACTCTTTTCTTTCAAGGCTGTAATCTTGGCATCCTCTTCAGGCTATTGCCTTTGACCAACACATCCAGAACCTGTCAAAATCTTACCACATCTATTTTAATATTTCTTAGTTTTAATAATTGCCTTCTGTTTGTACTGCCCAAATTTATTCCTTTTTTGCCAATGCCCTGTAATGCTGGTATGCACAGAGATCAGCTCTGTTGAAAATTGCTGTAGTTTTCACCTCAAAGCACCTCTTTCTCCTGTTCTTCAGACACATGAAATACATGTGACATAGACATACACAGACATTTGTATACATAGACATTTGATTATTCCTTTTTAATGTAGTGCTGCCATTCCAATCAGTTTCTCACCGTGTGGACACCTTTTGCATCTGTTTAATAACTTTGGACATAGTTGTCCAGCTCTTTACTTTGTAAAACCTTTTTGCACTTTCTTTTGAATCAACATAGAAGTCTTAGTGTAATTCTAGGAAGTTCTCTTTAAAGTTTCTCTTCAAGCATTTAATATTGTTAAGCATCAAATTAATAACAATCAGATCTTGTTGTTCTTGCATATAAACCTGCCCTGACTGTAGTCCCTGCCCTTTTTTTCATGGGGAAAGAAATTATGAATTTGGTACCTAATTTGGAAACTTACACAGAGTAATCCTCCAGGGAATTATGAGACACATCAGTGCTTTCTAGAGCATCCTTTTTGGCTTTCTCATCATAATCTGAGATAATTTGTGTAGAAAGCCTTGTATATGACCAAAGAATCAGTAAAGTAAGGCCTTGTTCAGGGAATAATATTCTACTGCCTGACTACTGGTGAGGTGTAGGGCACAGGAAAGAAAAGGTGGGAAGAGAGGACTTATTTTGTGTGCAAGCCCTGAGTTAATAAGTTACTGCTTTTGCTGCTTTTCTTTAATTCATATCCATTAGGAATTTGATGGCCAAATACCATATTTTGAATTAGCTTTTCCTTGAATACTAGAGTTTGAGAAAATAATTTGTCAATTAATTTTAAGATAGTTAGGATTGCATAGGCAGTAATTGTCTGTGTCTGCCTCAACTTTTTTATCAGTTGTGCATCAGATGCTTGAATAAACAGGGAAATAGCATTATTACAACATAACCAGTTAGCAAAAAAAAACCAAAAAAAACAAATCCAAGCAAAAAAGAAACTAAAGAAACATTTTGCCTCCAGAAAATCCATGCAAGTGTGGCTCACTTAGGGAAATCAAAAGTTTTAACCAAAGTTCAGTGCTGGGAGAAACACCAGCATTATTTTTCTGCCTTATCTTTCTAAGTCCATTTGGTGGCAATCACTGCGGTTACTCTGTAGAAACGTGCTGCAGCCAGCAACTGGAGGTGCTTGGATCATCTCCTGTTTTTCCATGTGCTACATGCTCTCTCTTAAATGCAGCCTATATCAGCTGCTAAGGTGTTTGTACATCTGCAGTGCTGAAGACTGAGAGAGAGAGCTGTGGTGATTTGTAGGCAACCAGACATGATGGGAACAAGCTCCCGAAGGAGATGGCAAAATGCAGTTATTGGAGGAATTACAAATATACTGGTGAAAGAGGCTTCCTGTGCAAATGTAGTGACTAAGCATGGTGTCAGTATTCTTGCAATTAGGTGTTGTTAATCTGTCATATCTAAGGGTGACAAAGAGAGATTCAGTTGCATTCCACATCAGGCAAAGCAGTCACTTTTAAAGTAAGTTACAACACTCTGATCTTCATCATGTGGCAGCAAAGACCGAGTTACTAAAAATTACATCTTCCGGTTGAATTTCTCAAAAACCAGGCCCATGGGAAGAAAAACTGGAAAAGAGTAATGAAAAGTAAGTGGTTTCATGTATGATAAGGTGTCTTCTTGTGCTTGTCAGTTCAAAAAGCATGGGCAATGCACTGGAAAGCACTGGAAAGATGGAGTTGCTGTGGAAGGGCCATTCTTAGATGAGATTTCCCATTTCTAGTGAAGGAAAATATCCAGGAGATGATCTTTGACAAACGATGGGTAAATAGCAGGAATATTGTATCAAGTTAATTAAACACTAACTCTCTTTAGAAACTACGAGGACAAAATTCTTTTCTGTGCCCATATTTTTATTTTTGTGAGAAGAAGCAGCAGCATGATGGCTTTTGGTACTATATCCAGATGCTTCCACTATTTTATTTTTTTAAATCTAAGGGATCATCCTCCTCATCTGAAAAAACTGGGACTCTTTGGAAATGGACCAACATGTGCAACCCCAGATAAGAATGTAATGAAGTGCAACTCTACAGCTGAAATATGTTTCAATCATACCCAGGCTCTCACTTTGAGGGTGAAAACATCAACAATTATTTTTAATGTTTTACAAACAGATTCTATTGATGCTGATGTCATTTCACCAGCTAGGCCATGAATAATCTGCATGTTCCTTCAAATAAAAATTGTCTAACACTTCATATTGGATTTATAGAAAATTTTCATGGAATTACATAACTTTTTAAAAC
Source organism: Dicaeum eximium (assembly GCA_013396995.1). Taxonomy (NCBI): domain Eukaryota; kingdom Metazoa; phylum Chordata; class Aves; order Passeriformes; family Dicaeidae; genus Dicaeum; species Dicaeum eximium. Next base: position 929,574 of record VWZP01000206.1, read on the forward strand.
AACATTTTTATGTTATATATAAAGTATAAACTAAAAAAAAATTGAGAAGTTGTTCAGAAATTACACATTTATATAAATTCGCATGTCTTTGGCAATTGTTTTTTCCAAGGCACCATGAATTTGGATGTTCACATCCTAGCAAAAATAAAGGCAAAATAAAGACAAAGGGCTATCACATTCAACAAATAGCTGTCAAAGTTCTGGCTTTAAGATACTTGAGAACTGTGTAATTATATATGGTACTAATTTTTTTACATGAGCTTATTTAGAGAATAGTGGTATAGCTTGGAGGAGGGGAGGTTAATAATAAAAATGTAGGAATTCATCAAAAATTACCAGATTTCACTTTTTCACCACAAGTACAATTTATCATCCTATATTATACGTAAAATTGGAGGTTAATAATAAAACAGAAGGTAAGCGACTTTCTTCATGTGTAGCATTTCTATAAAAAGTTTATTTTATGCTGAGTCGTGTTTTATTATAAAATCTGCACCTTCAGTGAAATAGCATTAAACTTAAGAATGCATACTAATATTTCAATGTCAATTCAGTCCTAAACTTGCTAATTGGAATTTCTGTCTTGAATTGAAATAGAGGCATTTTATGGACTCTGCTTATTAATAGAGTTAAAGATTAAATCTAACTAGGGAGCTGGTTTGAATTTTCAGAGAAGTGTGACTTAATGCATGAGCATCAGATACATAAATATATTCTGAAAAAAATCAAAATCAGTCTGAATCAGGTCATTTATTGGGAGGGAGAGGGGAGAAAAAAATGAGCTGAGTCTTTCACTGAGTTTCCCTAATTTCCAGGTTTTTCAGATACCCATTTTATTGACCTTAAATCAGTAAGACAGGTCCTTCTTAATTAACATTCATTTAAATTCTGTTAAATTGCTAAAATTGCATTATACTGTCAGCAGACATAAAATAACCCAGTAAAGAAACTTGCTGAATTATACCTCTTCAGGGTCTGGCCTGTTTCAGCACATGCTTGAATATAATCCCAACTGTTTTGCTTGGCTGTATTATTCCATTCAGTTTTGTGCATGAAAATGTTATAGACCTTGATGTATTTAGAAATTCATCCAACTTTAATGCTTTCTTATGGTAAGTACTGGATAAGCTTGGACCTTGAAGAAAACAGCATAAACAGAGTCACTAATTGTTTTGTTTGTAGTTCAATAAAACTGGAACCTTCAACTTGAAGTATCAGGCTGCAGATGTCTGACAAATAGTGGAAATATGTACAGTATCTTACCTCTTGAATAAAAAAAATCTGGGCTTTTAAGCCCTTCTGGTCTTCTCTATTGTTTGGAGATTAATTTTATTTTTTAGTATTCAAAGCAACAAAGGACTAACAAGGCAGTCTATGTAGGCAAATCTCCAGAACAAAAACATGTTGCAAAGAAGGAGAAATGTAACAGAATCCTGTAATTGTGACTTAGTAATTATATCTGCTGGAGATTCCACATGAGATTAAAAATACAGCAAAATTATGCAATTAAGCTAATTAGCTCATTAATGTGGAAGTATTTTGTCATTCTAATCACAGAAGGAATTCATCTGAGTAAAAAAGCAGACAGGAATAAATTGTGGTAGGAGACAGAAATTGTCTGGTTTTAAAATGATAAATTTATGTGGTTTATGTCTGTCGTCTAAAACCTAAGCACGGCACCTGCATTTCTTAGGTTAATTTTATTTTTATTACTTGTTAAGAGCAAGTTGTTCATCACACATAACCTGAGCTTTCTATGTTGTTCATCACACACAGTGAAAGTGTTCCAGTTTCAAACAACTTGGCTCAATAATCTTTCCTATTCAAGTCTACTTTTGTAGCTAAAAGTCACATTTGTTCCTCATATAATACAATAGGATTGCTTAGCATTTGTAATCAATACCGTGTAAAATTGCAGTAATTTATCAGCCTGCTCCTAGCATCTTAGCTGAAAGTCCTGTTGGCCATTCATTCATGAAGTTGTACCAGGGGATATCTGGAAAAGATTCTTCACTCAGAGGGTGGTTGGGCTTTGGAACAGCTCCCCAGGGCAGTGGTCACAGCCTGACAGAGCTCAAGAAGTGTTTGGACAATGCTTTCAGGCACAGGGTGTGACTCCTGGGTGTGACTCCTGGGATGTCCTGTGTAGGGCCAGGAGTTGGACTTTTATCCTTGTGGGTCCCTTCAAAGTCTGCGAACCACAGTTTATTGAAAGCAGTACCCATTAAGACAGCTCCGAATTTACCACATAAAAAGCTGCACACCAAGTAAAGTGAAATGTTTTTGTAATTCTGATGGGGTTGCTGCTTTTGTCACCTTTGTACAGCACAATGATACAACCCTCAAAGTTTGTAAATAATCCTAATGTATTTCGTTGTCAAAGGCAAACAAATGGAGGTAAAGCAGTGTCACAAGATCAAGTAACACGTAAGTGACTGGATCATTTAACTCAGCTGTTTTTGTACTCAAAACTAGTGCTTATCATCCTAATGAGGAGGAAGAGTTGGATGTGGAAATGTGTTTAAATATTTCCAAGATGTGTATTTTTGTCAGTTGATATTTTTAATAAGTAGGATCTTTTAGAAAATTGTTAACAGCATGTCTGAACTGAATGCATAAGTAAATATAAGGGTATAATATGGAATTTTACAATTCTAAATCTAGATAATGCAAGTTGTTAACTTCTGTTGATTCAATTTTATGTGCTTCTTTATAGCTAAAATGAGCCCAGCATGCTGGTATACAAAGTAATGGTGTAGAAACAATCAGCCACATGCACCTGCTGGATCTTGCAATGAAAGGATAACAATTGACCTGCAACAGCAAAAGCAACACATTTAGAAGGGTTCTTCCATTGCTTTGGAGTTTTTTGTATTTGAATTTACAACAACATTTCAGGAAAGGACCTTGAAAGGAAGCAAACTGGACACAGCGATAGGTTTTTACCAGAACTGATTAGGGAAACGCAGAAGTTGACATTATGATATCTTTGCTCTTATGCTCAATTAGTACTAACGAGCTAGCAATGACTGATGCGTAATATAAGAAACTCAAACACTGTATGAGCCAAGAACTGTGTTTCAGTTTACATCATTAACTGAGTTCCTATTTGCCATGCACTCGCAATATCATTTATGCCATTCCATAATGTTTCCTGTTGTGATTGCTAAATTACGTGTCATTTAATCGCTCTCCACAACTCCCTGAAAGGAGGTCGGAGCCAGGTGGGGGTCAGCCTCTTCTCCCAGGCAACCAGTGACAGGATGAGAGGACACAGTCCTCAGCTGTGCTAGGGGAGGTTCAGGCTGGACCTGAATCTGGAAAAATTTCTTCACTGAAAGGGCTGTCAAAGATTGCAATGGGCCGTGCAGAGAGATGGTGGAGTCACCATCCCTGGAGCTGTTCAAGGAATGATTGCATGTGGCACTCAGTGCCATGGTCTAGTGGACACAGTGGTGATAAGTCAAAGGCTGGACTTCAAGGTCTCAGGGGTCCATTCCAGTCAAAATGATTCTGTGACTATGTAAGATTTTATGAAAGCATGGAAAAAACTATCTCAATGGCTTTTTGTAACCTGAAAATCTGCCTACTTCAAACTTGACTTATTTACATTTGGAAAAAATACTATATCAATGGCAAGTTACATGAAACACATATATATTATTTTCTTATAACTACTAGCATAACACTGACCATGAAATGAGTTACAGATGTTTTTATTTAGTCAACATTCAAATATTTTTTCCAGAGCAATAGACATCACATAGTAAATTTCACTGCTACAGTATTCACTAGCACTGACCTTAAACAAACTGCAGTGTAATGTTTGAGTATTTTTACTGCTACATTAAAAATGTTATATTTACTACAATTAGAATGTTTATTAAACATGAATAGTGTATTATGCCAATATATTGCTAGAGAGAAAAGCATAGTGAACAAACAACACAATTAGTAAATGAAGTGAACATGAACCTCTATTACCCTTTATTATTGTTTACTTACTGACTTGTAAAAGTTGCTGGTTTGTAATCTGTTTCTCTGTGACTGCTGCTAATTACAAAGACTTGAAAATTCATAATAATTACTGCCTAGTACCAGTGTGTGCTTGGTAACAGTTTGCAAGTTATGATTCCAGGCCACTTTGGTATTTAGTACTTAATTATTGTAGGGCTTAGGGCAAAGCAGCAGCTTCCTAAATGTAAGTCTCCTAGATGTATGCAATCTTTGAGATTTAAAATACTACACACTACTTTCATTATTTGATGTCTGAAAATTACAAAAAAGCTATGTACCAGAATGTTACCCAGATACCAAAGCAGCTGAGTAACACACTTTAGCTGAAGCTCTTTATATCATATATTCAAATTGCTGCTGGTAATTCTGAGGCACTTTTGTATTAAAAAGTGATCATCACATGTCAGGTGATGTTAATGTTTGGGTCCAAACAAGATTTTATGATTTTCAGTTTTGGCCTTGATTCCTTAGTGTGAAGTTGTTGAAGTAGTCCTGATCATTAAAATATTACATACTTTGCATATTTGCTTTCTTTAATGCTGAAAGTGAGGAATACATCAGCTACACAGAAATTAAGTTTTGCTTTTATTTATTTCCATGTCCCCTTCCTGTGATTGATGCATTTTTTTATGTGAGTTCTGAAAGGAGTGGAGGGAAGAAGGAAAACAGCATTCTGGTTTTAAGGAGAAGTTTAGTTACATTTTTAGTGCTTTCTGATGTATTAGAAGAAAGATAATTTTCCAGACTCAATAGTTTAGTTGTTAAAAGGTACATGAGAGAGTTGTGGTGTTAACTGAGATGCTGAGATGTATTCTATATAGTTACCTCCCCAGCTGGGTCTCCTCCACAAACAGGCACCAAATCTAATGGTGAAATAAGCACACTACTGAAGATAAAAACCTTGAATTGCTGTAAAATATATTAATCTGGCACATAAATGAAAGTAACTAGGTAATTTTCAGCTTTTCAATTGAGAGGCCTGATTCTTTACTGCCTAGCAAAGTAAAAAGGCCTTGGAGAGGATAGGCAGGACTACTGCTTTAACATAAATATATTTTATACTCAGGCTTTGGACAATAATTATCTATAAACATGCTTCTGAGAGGTCTAGCTAAAACCTTTAGCTTGTTTTATAGTAGATACAGGAATATATTGACCTGTGACGTAAGTGAAATGAGTATATAATTGATTACTGTGTGGAAGGTAATAAGGTTCCAGTTGCCACAGCAATATCCACAAGCACATTTGGTTAAGTTTGTATTAACCTGAAACATAAATAAACTATTTTTATAAATGGACATGATGGTTTAGAAGATGTTTGTGAAGCCAGGCCAAGCTTTTCAAATTACTTGAAAAGTTTTTATTAAGTGACAAAATGACCTGCAGAAGTTTAACTTATGTGAACCTTAACCAGTAGAATGAGTTAAGGTTCCCATAATTGTTAATTGTTTAATCACCAGGAATAGTTCACACATGCAAATGTAAAATTTTTAGATATGGAATGCAAACAGTATGTTCCAAGAATCAAAAGCTCTTTCTTCTGATAAGAAACCTGCCATCTGTTTTTCTTCCTTCCTCACCTTTTTCACCCCAGCTTTTCACCTCATTTTTCCATATGGACAGGCTATAGGACTGGAAGAGCTCAAAAGGTTCCTTGATGATTAGGAGTAAGCAAAAGACACTTTGTTTGAATAAGGCAAAGGTTCCACAGTCTCTTTATCAGCTGACCTGTCTCTGCTCATCCTGAGGGCCCTACCTGTACCCGTGCTCCAAGCCAGATAATCTTACTGATGGCAGCAGGGGAGGGCACAAGTGTCAGCTCCCTGCATAATGACAACGGGACAATAAGCAAAATCCTATTTCTACTAACTGAGTTGAAATGTCCACTGAATCAAAATGATACTTTGTGGAAACATTTTCTGTTTTCTTACAACTAAGAGGGTTTTGGCTACTGCTGGAATTTTTAGTCTGCTTTTTTTGGGTTCTGCTCTGGGGTCTTAAGAGGTGTATTGATCTTGGTGATTGTTTCCTAATCTCAGATGATCATTCCCTTTACATTGATAGCCAATATTCCTTAGCAATTTTCTCTTTATACCCACTGAGATCATTAGCACCAGTGTATAGGAGCATTTGTAAATTAGGTTTTTGGGTCCTTCTGGACCAAATATCAAAATACCTTATTATCCCACCAACACAACTAAAGATTTGCTTCTGAGCATTCTGTTTCAATCAGATCGGGAAAGGGCAGCATTCCAAAGACAAAACCCCATACCTGGGACTCTGATTCCTGAATGAGACCTTAGTAGTGTGTCAGCTCCATGACCATTGTGGCAACTGGAGAAGCTTATCAGACCTGCAGTATCACACTACCTGTTTTCCAGAGAGCCCCAAAGCAGGCTATTGCCTGTTATCATATAGTTTAAGGAAAAGATCTCCCTGTGACCAGCATCTTCAGCTCCCCATAGTGCATCACGAGTACTTTCCAAAGCTACTTCTCTAAAAACTCAGGAGTTACTTGTGCTCCCTAAAAGACTGGACTCTTCAGCCTCATTTCAGTTCCACATTTGGAACTACCTTGTGTGCTTCTCAAACTATATCCACACGATCTTTGACCATCTGGTGACCTTTATCAGATTACTGCCTAAAGATTTTTGCCAGAAGTTTGACACTCCAATTATTGAGGGTCATATATCATCTAGAACAATCCTGCAAGCCTCACTTGACACAGCAGGGACAGCAGTCTGTGCTTTCACTGCCCCCTTAGGCAATTTTCTTGTCTTCTGTTTCCAGGAAGAATAAAGCCATTATAAAAAAAGAGATTTTTGAGCATCTTTTCCAAAGGAGCATTGCAGTCCACAAAGGCGGGTGAGTTGGAGCATCATACCAGAAGTAAGCTGAAGCGATAGGAAATTACTTACTCCTCTACTGGTTGTTTAGTCAAGTTTTGTATTTTTTTTTTTTAAGTATAGACTTTTTCATAGATGAGTCTGAGGAACTTTATTATTTGAATGCTCTTCTAACTACCCATTCTACCAGGTCTTTGTAGCAGACTCTTGCTTCCTTGGCTAGAAGTTGTGCCTGAGAGACTTGAGATGGGAAGGAGGTATGCTGTCCTCTCCAGAAGTAAATATATCAGGTATCATACACATTTGCTAGCAATCTGCCCGGGTTCTTGAATGAGCTGGCAAACAGATTAGGTCAGTCAAGCATCCCTATCACATGCAGGAAGTCCATGCCAGTGTTCTTGAGACTTTTCTACAAGGAATGTGGTTAACCAAGACCTACTCTTCACATGGATGGGAATAGGAAATGCCAGTCTTTTTACTCCAGAGTGGCTTCCAGACTCTTTTGTAATCAATTGTTAAGGAGACAAATGCATTCATGTCCCCTTTTTTTTATTACTGCCCAGAGTGATTTTTTTTCTCTTCAGAGAAATACCATAATTAATAGAAGAGCAAGTAAAAGCCAAATGTATTTGGCCAAGTAGGCTTAATTTTCCATGTGATACACAGAAAAGGCTACTTTCTTTTCCTTGTCCTCCTTGTCAGGAATTCTGCTCTGTTTCCTGGATGGTGCTGGATTCCTCTATCAGCCCAGTCTGACTGTTCCTTTACCACAGCACTTCCAGGCTAGTACCCTCCTTGGTTTTCTTGCTACAGTAGTAATTGTATCTTGAAAGGTTTGTTAATATATTTTTCTCCTTTATCTGCTAGTTTTCAAGCAGGTTTTGAATATCATTGTTGTTTCTTCTGCTTCTCAACACTTTTGAGTGGTCAGAAATGTCACTTGAACTTTGAAGTACTTGTGAATGCTCATCACAGATAATTCATAACACAGCCTAATCTTAGAAGAGTATGCATTAATAAAGAAAAAGTACGGAAGAACACATGCAAATATAGGTATATGTTTAAAAAATTATCAACTATTTCAAGAAAATACTTTAAAACAGTGATAATGCTTATGCAGCAGTGCAAATTAAGAAATGGCATTTCATGAGCTGAGAAACATTCTCTGAAATTCACATTTGCTTCTCTTTGCAGAAGTGAGTGTATAATGAGTTCATCTCTGGCTAGAAACCAGAAAAAGTTGGTCGATTTCTGACCAACGTTCAAAAGTCTGCTAGAGGAGAGGTAAACCCCTCCTAAGAATAAAGTACTGCTGTCATTTTACTGGTATACTACGGTTGCACAATGCTGTGTTACTAAAAACCTTGTGAAAATACAAATGTGCATAATGAAGTTGCTATAGTGTCAATTCCTGACCTATTTTTTCAATCTCTTTCCTTCTTTGTGGCTAATCAGATTTAGGCCAAAACCCAGAAGACCATTCACAAATATGCTGGAGGGTGATACTCAGTATCTACATTAATCCTTTAAACTCACTAGGCAGATGTTATGACACGGAATTTGGAGATTTAATCATGCAACTGTCAGCTTTCAATAGAAGCAGAAATAAAATATATTTTATATACTTTCCTAATTTGTTTTAAATTTGGCAGTACCAACTACATGATCTAAGTAAAACTGTGGCTATATTGAAGTATGTCAGTAAAAAAACCCCATTGGTAATGATCTAAAGAGTGTAACCCAGAAACTGGATTTTAAAATCCAGGTTGAATATATTCTGAAGAAATTATTAACAAGTCTGATTTGCATTAGAAATATATACTGATGTCACTTTAGAAGAAAGCTACAATATGAAAGGGCAGGCTACATACACGGCTGAAGCTTGGCTACTATTGATAGTGAAGCAGCACCAGGGAATACTTAAAATTACATTGTATAAGTGATTTTTTTATAAGATCCTAAACAAATTAACTTAATGTTTTGCTTTAGTGGTAAGAAGAGTATTTTTTGTCTGAAACTAATCTAAATAATGTGCTGAGTATTGTGTAAAGGTAATAGTGAGAATACAGAATTTGATAAAAGGAGTGTTCTGTTTGAAAGGAGATTATTTTGTAACTTTCACCCATGTGATTTTGTGCAATACAAAAAGAAATACAAATCCATTCATATTCACTGCTCACTGTAAGGCAAGAAGGTGTCCAGGGTTTTCTGGTAATTATATTGCTGTAATGCATTTTGAATTGCATAACAAAAAATTGATAGCCCCTGTCACTGGTCCCTTCAAAATCCTAAGGCATGTATTCCATTTCCAATCTGGAAAATGTCTTCCTATGTTTATTAAGTATTATAACACAGTTGAAAGGGTCTATATAAATGCAGGAATAGTCTTCTGATTTCACAGTCTATTCTTTATTTATTTTTCATTTCCGTGCTCCAAGTATGAAACCTTTCATTTTGTAACAACTTTTGTCTGAATAATCATCATTCTCGTTTGCTTAATGACATGATAAACACAGCTTAAAAATATTTTAATGCCATGGAATCTGTTGTGAATGAGACATCTGTAGTCACAAATTTATTTGATAAATACTTCTTAAAAATCAAAACCAGATGTGCAGAAGTGTGACTCTATAGTGATATGCTAATAACTAATGCAGAGGTTTTTAGATACTCACTCACTACATTCAAGGCAGGGTTACATCAAGCTGGTCTGGAATTAATTTAGAGCCCTTTTGGCCCATCACTGAATCCTTCCAGGGACCAGGCATAGAAGCCAAGGGGTGTGCCAAATGCCCTGGATTTAGAATTATCCTTACATCAATGGAATTTTTTCATAATTTAAGCATGTGTGATGCAGTGTCTGTGCTCTGTGATCTGTCAGAATTATCGCAGACAATGGACACAGCAGTGCCACAAGCTCTCTCACATTTGCCAGGACAGGATTAAATTTCTGCTTGCATTGTTGTTAGTTTGGAAATACATGCAATAAGGATGACAGTGCCAAATAAAATTTGTTCTATGAAAATTGGGATATGCATGACAGCAAAGCTGTTAAAATCCATATAGCAAAATTAGGAGCTTGGCAAAAAGTAAAAAAACCCTGGCTGATGACAGAAGGATTTTTAAGACTAAAGCCTTCTGAAACGTCTATTTTTCCTGCATATTAATTCTCTATTGTTTTCTTTCCTAAAAAAAAACTGAATCCACAGTAAGAATAGGCTGAGTCCCTTTTTAAAAAACATGGTCTACAAATACCAAAGGTATTGCCTAAACAGTAACTATTACAATGTTTAACTCCCGCAATGAATTTGAAAATGCCTGTGAAAAGAAGCGTCACATAAATGGAAAATTTGTTTCTGCACCTGAATGTCTTTCCATCTTTCAAGCAGAAATTTTTGGCACAAGAAGATGTGGAAAAAATATTTTGAACATTTTATTGTGTGATCTGCATATAAGCACACATTGTAAAATATTTATGGCATATAAATGCATAAGTAAGAAGGTAATACTTTGTCTAGTCATTAATTTAATATGACAACAATGTCAGTGGTGAGGAAATGGGATCCATTAGTGGTCTCATGACTTTATTTCTGTCCCACGCTGTTATTTCCTATCTGTGAGGACACTTTCATAGGGAGAAATGTTGAACCTAACTGCGATAGTGTTTATTTGTGAATCTGTTCACCATTCTGTCTCAAAATGTTATATATCCACTGCTGAAGGTTTGATGATGCTTTGGTTTTGATTCAGATATACTCAAAAATAGTTCCGAAAATATGAATCAACAGAGCTGTTAATATATTTAAAAGAGCTTATGCAGCTATATGTCCACTGAAATGGTTCTTTTATCCACAGAAACTTAATAACTGCCATTCTTTTTCACTGAAATAAAAAGCGTAGCAGATTTTCTGATAACTGCAACTATATCTTTCATAGTTCTCCATGAATTATGATAATAATTCTTCAGTTGTATTTTGATGACTCAGTCAATTCTATATATGCTGTTTCAATCATAACTTCTAGGCTAGCGGGCAGTTTACAGCTCAAAATACATATTTCTTGTACAATAAAAGCATATTATTCAGAAACTCCCCCTCCCTCAGAGTGAAGAAATAAATTTCAGGACTAGCAATAATATCCATCCAAATTTATCTCTAAATATATTTTTGTTCTATTCAAACAAGAACCTACAAATAAAAACTATTTCCATGACCAGGATATGCTACAACAGTTCTGCTGGGTTAAACCTTGTGCCCTTGTTTGTTCCAGAGCTGAACAGAAAGAGCCAGGCTCTTTCCTGCAGCTCTCTTTCCACAGGGGTTATTTAAGCCTGCTTTCAGCATTGCCTGGTCTTTCCTAGCCAGCTTTGATGATGAAGCAAGGTTAGTTGCCCTGTAGGCCTGTCCTGAAAAGGTCAATTGACATCAGTCCACAAAAGCTATGGATTAAAAAAAAGTTAGGAGTGGCCTTTAAAACGTGTGTAATTAACATCTTTTGTGACAAAATATTCCAGTGATTTAAACTGGTCATTAGTTTAAAAACGGTAAAAATTGCCTTTGGCAACACGAATGCAAGTTTGCCAAAGAGACTGAAATGTCTGTACCTCTATTAACATGCCAGCAAAATAATAGGAAATAAATCTGGTATAATTTATATAGAGAGGTTATTTTTGCCTATTTACAGTATTGATACTAAATGATAGATTTTTTTCTTTGTAAGAACTTCTGAGATTGTCTTTATATGATTCTAAAGACAAGTATGTACATTTATAGCTGCTGTCAAATTTTTATTTTTAGCCTTAACCTACTTGATGAAAATGTCATCAAATGCTACGTATGTCATACACCAAGGCTTCTAATTAGGTAGTCTTGTCACCAAGTATCTATTAATGAAGCAAATCTCTTACCTGTATTAAATCCAAATATGGACTGCTCGCATTGTCAAGGCAGTAAGACAGTTCTCAAAATAACTTAGTCAAAATGCTCAGTCCTGAGCGCATTATGACAGCACTGCTATTTGTGGGCAACCACTTGTCCATCTGACAGGGGTGGCTCTGTGGTCTCCCTGGGATCTATCCTTCCCCTTCTCCAGGGGGATGGAGGCCCTGCCTTCATTCAGGCACATCAGTTTTCTTTCTTCTCCTCTGGCAGTCTGCTGCGCCTAAGTAGTGCAACGTGCAGCCCTTGGGAGTGCTCCCAGAGCCTAACCTCAGAGGAGCCAGCCTTTTGCCAAAAAACTCCATCCAACTACAGGAGCACAGCACACGGGGTTAATGTGGGCTGATGGTGAGTGGTATCCCAAAAGGGGACTGGCAGGAATGTTGTTTCCTCTCGTGAATCAGCAGAAGCGGAGGCATAATGGCCTTGCCTTTCAGTTGCTGTACATTAATCTCTGCAGAGCAATGCCTGTCATCGCTCAGATGTCAGATGCTGTTTATAACTCTGCTGGAAACACAGCATAGAATAAAACAGGCTCATTAGTTTCTCTTGGGACTGTATATGCATGTTTTAGGTTAGCTATGCTTTCACTGCTGCACTTAGCTCAAACATTGTAGCAGCAGCAGTGGTGCTCGGACAGTTGTTTAGTCTGTGAATTTGTCCAGTTTCTCTCTCAACATGTGACCAAAAGGCCATGATGTGTTCAGGTGCAGAGGTTTCCACAGCACAGGTATGACAAGACTCAGAAGTACCCCCTTGGCTTGGCCTGAACCTGCTGCTTTTAATGACACCCCGTACCAGAGCTGCAGGACAGAGAGAAGCACTGAATCTATTCAGCATCCCTTGTGCTAGCTGTGATTTGGCAAGAGTTCAAAGCCTTTCCTCGTTTATCTGTTATTTAGACTCAGGATTTCTACTCCTTACTGTCATCCTTTGTATGAAGCTATTCCGTAATTTGAATCCTTCTTTCTACTTTTCCCAGTGCCACATCATTTCAAGGTGGGAAGCAGGAGTCATAGCCAGTGTTCAACGGTGTCACATGCAGTATGGATTTATACAGTGGCACAGCAATGCTCTATGTTTTGTTTTCCTTCCTAATCATTCCTTGCATTTAATTTGGACATTACTGAGCACTGAACTTGTTTTCATAGAGCTATCAATTGTATTTATTGCTCTGAAGTTATCCTGGTTATCAGGTTGCCAACTGTGAAACTAAAAGGGAGAAAATAACACTTTCTCCTAACTTTGATTTTTTAATAAGTAGTTCATTTAAATGTGAGGATAGTTTTAGCTTTACTTTTCAGTCCTGTACTCTTTTATATTGTGATGTCTCAGTGTAATATATTGATTGCTGCTCATCGTTCATTTATCCGCTCTGCAAATAAATTTATAATTTATGCAAAATACTTCCCTTCTGGTGTGATGCCTTTGTTGTCTGAAAAGAGCCATTTGATTTTGCCTTGTTGATTTTGTCTTTCTCACCTTCAGAATCGACACATTACGCCCTCATTTCAAATACTTCAGCGAGGAATAGCTGGGCGCTCTTTAACACCAGCACACTGAGGTGAAATCAGAGCTACACCTCCAGCCCTCTGCTTTAGCCCTGCCTGTAGAGGTCTCGTCCTGAGCCTAAAGGGCAAGAAGGAGCATCCAGAAGGAAGTGAATGACTTCCTCCCACGGTAAGCATTTCCCCGTTCTGGAGCTTATCCCTGCCTGCGGCATCCTCTGGAGCTGCTGCCCCGGGAATACAGCACAGTGGTGCTGCCTGCAGCCCTACAGCAGCAGCAGAACTCCTCCCCTGCCCCCCTTCCTGCCGCCACGGGACCCCAGCCCGTTCGCTGCAGAATAAATTTTTAATAGCTGGACATCTGGTGAGCTCGGGCTTGGCTGCATTTTGTTCTATCCCTCTAATAAAGGGGAAAAGATTACTCGGGGAAATACTTCAGCTTTTATTTCATAAACCTGCAACAGTTCGTACAGCTTCCACAAGTTCTTCGTTTATGCACCTATTACCAATGTTCTCCGTGAAGTTCTACAACCTTTTTACGCCTCTTCATGGCTGAACTCGTGGCTGCCGGCATTACTCGCGTACAAATACAGAACAATGGGAATCTTGGCGTGGTTTAGCCCTCTACCAAAACCAACGCGGTTTTGCCGAAGTGAGAGGAAATGTTTGCGTGTTGTTCTGTTACCGTAGGCGGAGTAAATGGAGCTTTAGGGAGTCCCTGATTGCTGTAGGAAGTTATTGGGGAATGGCATTCGAGGCGCGGCTGGGGAATATTTACTGGGAGCTCCCCGACACCTGAAAGCTGTTCAGCTCGCTTAATAAAATCTTTATACATCCTGTTCCCACACAAAAACGGTGAGGAAAGGAAGTAGTTTCCGAACCAAATAAACTTTTTTTTTAATTTATCGGAAAGCTTAAAAATAACAAAACAAATTAGGTAATTGAAACCGGCGTTTCCGCAGCCGCCTCTCCCTCAGCGGCGGTGCGCAGGCGCGGGCCCATCGATGACTCGGGGCGCGACTGGCGCCGCCTGCCCGCTGCCCGCCCGGAGCGCTCGCTGCCCCGCGCCGCCCGGAGCCGCCACCGCCGGCAAGCAGCAGCAGCAGCATGGTGAGGGCCGCCGGGGCGGGACGGGACACGGCCCGGGACAGGGGACCCCCGCCGCCCGCCCGGCCCGCCCAGCCGGCACGGGGGAGCCGGCAGCGCGGGCGGCAGGGAGCGGGCCCGTGAGTAAGCAGTTCCCGGGCCACGCGGGGCCGCGGGCGGGACTGGGCCTCGCTGCCGGCGTGAAAATAAAGGGAGAGGGGAGCGGGCCCTGCTGCGGTCCTGGCACAGAGACTTCCGAGGCCCTGTGAGGATCCGTGTAAATATCTCTGCAGGGGTCTGGAGCATCTCTGTTGTGAGGAGACTGCGGGCGCTGGGCCTGTTCGGTCTGGAGGAGAGAAGGCTGGGAGGGGATCCCATCAATGCGCACAAATCTCTCAAAGATGGGCTGAGGGGATGCTGCCAGGCACTTTTCAGTGCTGCCCAGCGGCAGGACGAGGAGCAATGGCCGTAAACTGAAACAAAAGAAGTTTCACCTCAGCATGAGGAAGAGCTTCGTTACACTGAGGGTGTCAGAGCGCTGGGACAGCTGCCCAGGGACATCATGGAGTCTCCCTCTCTGCAGACATTCAAACCCACCTGAATGTGCTCCTGTGTCACTGCCCCTGTGTCACTGACCCTGCCTTGGTGGGCAGTTGGGCTGGATGATTTCCAGAGGTCCCTTCCAACTCACAGTTTGACAAAATGAACTTATTCACAGAAAAGGTGATAATTGGAATGGGCTGCCCAGGGAGGTGGTCCTGGGAGTCACCATCCCAGAAGGTGTTTAGGGAGACTGGATGTGGCACTCAGTGCCATGGTCTAGTTAACAGGGTGGTGTTCACTCATAGATTGGACTCGATGTATGAGAGATCTTTCCAACCTTATTGATTCTGTAGTGCTGGGATTCTGTGGAAGCAACCAGGGCTTCCTTCAGGAACACTCTGTTAGCTCATTAGGGATACTAATGAGTTTTATTTTGTTCATTCCAGTTTCGCAACCAGTATGACAACGATGTTACGGTTTGGAGCCCGCAGGTAAAACCTTTACACACTTGCTCACTGGGGTTTTAACTTGCATTTTGGGTTTTCTCCACCTCACAGCAGTGGTGTTACAGTCACAGAGGTTGTGTTCAGGTGCCTGAAGTTTCCTGCAGGCTGCTTCCCTCTCCCTTTGTAGGCTGTAGGTGTCTGGAAAGCCCTCAGCACATCGCTGTCTGCTGATGTATGAACCTGAGTGCTGCTTACCTGGGCCTTGTCCCCTCCCAGTGCTTAAGGCAGGTGCTTTCTAAAGGTACCTGTGAGGTACAAAAGAGAGGCTGTCATCTTTGGGTGGTTGGACAAGGTGATCTGTAAAGGTCCGTTCCAACCCAAAACCATCCCATTACTCTCTGATCCACTCACAGAGCTACAATAAGTTGGTGAGGTACATAAAGCATGAAACAGTTTCAATCTCCGACATGTTAAGCTGTTGCTAGGTCTTTCTCTCTTCTGTCCACTAGATAATATGAGAAAGGAACTATTTAGTTTATAATTGGAAGATTAGAGTGAGATTTGCATTTGAATTTGAAATTTTATTACCTCTGAATCAGTTTCACACTATGTACTGTTACTGAAAACATACCTTGTGTGTTCTGAAACTTAGACAGGTTGTGTTGAAAATAAATATTCTGGAATTTTAAAAGCTGAGGTATTTAATATTGCCTCTTCTCTCACTATGGATATTTTAAGACAGGATACTTACGGAAAGCCAGAGCCCTGGAAGAAGACTTGTTTATATATTCAGCAAAACTAGAGATTTATTTAAAATGCAAGTAGCAAATTGTATTAGTATAAAGCTAATGTACCATTAGTTTGTGGATTTGTATTGCTACTGAAATTCTTCCTCATGTAGCACTATTGCATGTGAGCTACATTTTCCATACAGTGCAACTGAGAGTATTCTGTCCTTTCCATTCTCCATGAAGGCAACCTTGAATATTTCCCTTTTTTTTCAGTCAATAGGTGTAGGTGCCTTTGAAATGTTTTCATCCTTCTTAATGATTGTGTTTCTCTGGCAGGTTCTGTATCACAAACTTTAATTTTTTTAATCTTAGCTGTTACATTAGAAGTTACATTCTCTGAGACTTTTAGCAGATATTGCAAAATCATCAACAGCACAAGCTTCTATTTTTTTCTTAAATTGCCTTGAAAATATTAATAGTGTTGGTTTTTTCCTAAAAAAAGACATTTAAAATTGCTACTGTGCTGCAATTGCTACTCCATCCATTCTTGCAGGTGAGGCAGTGATGTGATGCAATAATAGTTTTTGGTACTGTTAGTACAGGAGCAGATCATACTTTATTGGGAGATGTTTTTTAATATGGTAGTAAAGAAAAAGAAATAGGAGGTTTAAAAACTCCCAAGTGGTTTCACATTTTTACAGTCTTGCTTGTTGTTCCTGACAGCTGACAAATTAGTGTTGGACAGATCACAGGGATTCCGTGCTGCTCTTGGGCAGGAAATAGCCAATGTTACTGAAATTCCAGTTACAACAGGGGGTGAAGTTCGACATTGGGGTCTTTCTAGTAGACCTAAATAAAGAACCTTATGCCAAAAATCCCCAACAGCCTATGGGGAGGTGGTGTCCTGTAGATCATCCCTTGCACATTCACCATAACAGCTACTGTGTTCCACTCCTTCCCAGCTGGTGGGATGCAGCTCCATGGTGTCCGTGCTTGCAGGATAGGAGTGCCTGTGTTGGCTGTCTGACATGGGCTGGAGTGCTGAAAATGGCAAAGCCCTCAGTGGTTCTGTTACATGGACATCAAAGCTCCTGGCCACCTCTGCACAGCTTGTAGGGACTTCTCCTGTTTCAGACTTGACTGCAGTTGGCCAATAATTTGTTCAGAAGTTATTGGGGAATGGCTGGTGAGACACAACAATTGTGTAAGACTCATTTCTTCAGCAAACCCGATTAAAAGTTAAGTGTCCAACTTCAGCTGGAAGTTCCCTCTGTCTTTGAGTCATGTGCTGATTTAACCTGTTCTGCAGTAAGTGTCCCCCTTGGGGTGGGGAATCAAAGGTCTGAGAATGCAAACCCATTGGGAAGTGATTCAGAGGATTCACTAGGGAGTGACTGATGACCTGTGACTTGGTTTTGCAGGGCCGAATTCATCAAATAGAATACGCCATGGAAGCTGTGAAACAAGGCTCAGCTACTGTGGGGCTGAAGTCAAAGACACACGCTGTCCTGGTGGCTCTCAAGGTAACTTCTAAACTCTGGTCTCAGTGGGGACATGCATGTTCACAGAAAAGTTCTGGTTTGGCAATTAGTTTTGTGTGGTCTGTACTTAGACATGAAATGTAAATGCTATTGCAGGTTCCCTTTGCTTGAGTACTGAAATATTTCCAGTAGCTTTGCAAAGCAGATCTTCACAAAATGCTGAAGGAAATGAGTGGAAGATTTTTTTCCTTTAACAGATGTGTTCCTCTTTTTTTGTTTTCTTTTCATTTGTTATTAAGCAGTAAATATTTTCCTTTCTTTTCTCAAAACTTGAGTGAGTGTTCTTTCTTTTGTTCTGAGAGAACTGAAGTGGAATGGGGTTTTTCTTGTCTTCTGTTGCAAGTTTATAAATTTAATTTCTTTTCATTGTTTCATGAACATACTCAGTTCTTGCTATAAATGTTAGCAGATTTCTGCACAGTGCTTGGCAGACTCTTCAGTTTGCCACATAGCTTTCTCCTTTTATGCACAGAGAGCACAGTCTGAGCTGGCAGCTCATCAGAAGAAAATCCTGTACGTTGACAACCATATTGGTATCTCAATTGCTGGACTTACTGCTGATGCAAGACTCTTGTGGTGAGTATCCTGCTTGTTGACATACACTGTGCTGCAATAATGAGGGAAAGTTCATTCAGACTATTGCAAATGACATTTTCTGCTTGGCTAAGGATTGGTCTTGAGTTGCTGCTGCTTTGTTGTATTATGCCAAAGACCTCAGCATGAAATTCTGGCAGGTTTTTAACTAGTTGGCAGAAATCTCATTTGTTTGGCCTAAAATTTTGCTCTTTGGTTTTGTTACAAGTAAAACAGTACTGTCTGGTTTCCTCAGTGTGGTAGGGTTTCCAAGCAGTCTGAGAAACTCCATCACTTCTTTTCCTCTGGCAGCTACTTTGTGTACGCACATTTGAGAAAGTTATTAAACACATACAGTGCTGTTTGGGTGGGCTTTAGGGGGGCTTGCTTTTAGCAACTTTGATCAGAAGGGGTGGAAAGGATTTCTGAAATGAGTTTTAATTGCTGCAGTGTCACAAAGCAACGTTACCATTTAACCTTGCCATTTCTCCAGAGGATCTGTCTGTTGCCTGCGTGAACTTCTACTCTCTTTGCATTTGTATGGCTGAAATACCCAGTTTATGCTTTATCAAACCTGTGGTCAACTTTCTCAATAACAATTATAGGTCATGTAGAAATGAAATAATGGAAAGCTTTTGACCCTTTTTCTCAATGAGCAGAGCTGAAACAAAAATGCTTACCTTAACAGAAAAGCGTTGAGACAAAACCTCATTGTGTCTTTGATCTATGCACTGATTTGAATTTCTAAATTTTTTTTAATATTTTTGCTCCCTAGCAATTTCATGCGTCAAGAGTGTTTGGATTCTAGATTTGTGTTTGACAGACCTCTTCCAGTTTCTCGCCTAGTGTCACTAATTGGAAGCAGTATCCTTTTTTTATACACTTGTTATACTTTTATAGCTTTTTACTCCTTCATAAAATGACTTTCATCTATCACAGCTTAAAAGTGGAAAAAGTTTTTTGGACACTTCTTCTTTGTTCACACTGCTTGTATATACTTTTGGAGAGCATCCTATAAAGATGCATTTTGGTCCATCTCTACTTGGTTTAGGGAAACTCTTGGGTAATTATCATAATTTTGAGATTGTTTCCTTAGCTTTCTTAAGAAACCCAGATTCCAACTCAGCGCTACGGCAGGAGGCCCTATGGAGTAGGACTGCTCATCGCAGGCTATGATGTGAGTAAGCTGCTCTGGCTGCTACTGATCTCCAGGGGAGTGTGCTTAGGGAAACTTTATGCAACAAATAGATGTTGAGAGGAAAAGATGGAAGAGGCAGTCTGATCAAAATTCTCTGAGTAAGGAAATAATTTTCTGTATCTTACCCTAAAACATAACTCAGAAGTGTTAATTAATAGCTAATCCTACCTACACTTACTGAGTATTTTAAGGTGCAAAGATGAGACTTGTTTATGTAAATATTTTGCTATTGATTTTGGATGCTTATAAACTATTATTTTGAAGACTTCCCGTAAAAAAAAGGATGTGGAAATCACTGCTGGCCTCTCTCTCACTTGTTTAGCAACAACATTTTGCTTAATGCAGCACACAGACGAAGGCTGTCCTCAAGATTGTTGATGTGAGGACGGTTGGAGGAAATTGTAATATTGCCTAAATTTTGGATGGCGTGGTTTAGTCTACAGCAAGCTTTTACTTTTTTGTAGGTAAGACAGAGTGTGTGTTGAATACCTGCTGCAAGCCATGAAGTAGAGAGCATCCATAAGTACAGTGCAATTTGTAAAACAGAGAAAGAAACTTTTTTGTGCCAGCCATCCTGTCCATTTAGAAGCTGCAGATGAGCAAAGTGGAAAAAAAGAAGGGTTTGGGTTTGTTTTTTTTTAAATTGTTGTTGTGGTTTTTTAAACAACAGTTTTGCAGGAATTGCATAAGAACGGTGATATGATCAGCAACATAAAATATATATAAAATATGTTTCTGTGCACATATAGGTCTGATGTACCATGAAGCAAAACTCTTTTAGAAAATTTAATGCTCCAGCAGCACAGTTGGTGTGAATTTATATATTTGTTTAACATTCTGTGGGGGTTTTCTTTCTTTGTAGGATATGGGTCCTCACATCTTCCAGACTTGTCCCTCTGCAAACTATTTTGACTGCAAAGCAATGTCCATCGGTGCTCGTTCGCAGTCAGCACGAACTTACTTGGAGAGGCACATGACTGAGTTCACTGACTGTGAGTAATGGAACTCTCTCTACCCACTGGTGGTCATCAGTTCTGCATCTTATCTCCTGCTGCCACTGTGAGCCAAGTTTGGCATAACTGTAAATCTGCACAAAGACAAAATTTTAGAGAATATGGCTGAGATTTTGATGTCTTAGCATGTGGATGTTTATTACATCTAATGGAAAGAAAAGCTGTGCTCAGAAAAGCTGTGAAGAACCTTTGCCCTTTTTAATCCAGGGAAAGTGTTTCCATAGCAGAGCAGAGTTAGTATGTTAGGGCAAGTATTTAGGTGCTGCATTTAAAGTGGTGAATTTCTTTTTGTGTGGGATGACGATGAGGAACCATTCAGTACCTGCTTGGGGGGTAAAAAACTCAAATGTCTCTGAAGGCAAGGCAGGGGTCAAAAACGGATGCAGCTGACCTCAGATAGAGGGCAAGGCTGGTTTCTCAAGGAAAACTTTTATAAGCAAGTCTGCTCAGAAGGGAAAGGAGGTCTGGGAGTCAAGCTGACCCAAGCTGATTTTGGAGTTGTCAACTAGGATTAGGAAGAGGGGGAATGAGTGTCTAGAGGTAATACCATATAGTTTGTCAATGTGTTTCTGATTCCATTTCAAGGTAATCTAAATGAGCTAGTTAAACATGGGCTGCGAGCCCTGAGAGAGACTCTTCCTGCTGAACAGGATCTGACCACCAAGGTAAGGACTAGGTTTCCTTTGCCATTGTTACTTGAAAGTATTGTGACAACATTCTTGTGAAGTATGGCTGGCACTGAAGCTTGGAAGCTGAATACTGGTAGATAATATCTTCATTTCATGGCATCAGTTTATCTACTGTTCTGTGCTCAACTCAGATTCAAGTTTCTTCACAAAAACTATATTTTCACTAAATAAGATATTGTTTCCCTGGTGGCTTTACTCTCTCTTAAGCGTTGATCAGTGTTTGAGATGCATTACATGCAGCTGTAGAATGCCAGCTTTGCATTGTAAGCACAGTCAGTAATACACCTGGGCAGTGAGTGAAAGTAATGTACCAACTGTAGAGCATCCAGCATCACCAAGCTGCACAAACTTTTGACAATGAATTGAGGACCTGTTGAGGAAGAAAATTCTAAGGATATCCAATTATCTACCATTTCCCATGTTTTTTTATTCTTATCTCACCATGTTTTTTAGAAGTCTTACAATACTGAAAATCAAAATGAGGTGAAAATAGGTGGTTTTGAGAAATTGCATGTGTTACTAAAAAGAAAACAAAATTGAAAGAAATTAAAACCCTTGAATGGCTTTACTTAGAATATTTTGAAGTATGATAGCTTTTGTAAGTGAAAGCTGTAAAGCCAAAGTTAATTGCAGGAAAATGCTTCTCACTGCTTCCAACCCTTTGCTTGACAGAATGTTTCAATTGGAATTGTGGGCAAAGACATGGAGTTTACCATCTATGATGATGATGATGTAGCAGCATTCCTAGAAGGTCTTGAGGAGAGACCACAGAGAAAGGTGAGTGGTTCAGATATGAATAAATAGACTTAGTTGAAAGACAATAATTAGATATGATCTATTATGTTTAAAATAAATTTAACTCTACTACTGTAGCAGAGTTTTAGGGAGGCGGTTTTTAAAATAGGTAGTTACTATATGAACACTGTATAATCTTAACTGGTAACTCAGATGGTTATTAAATCAATTTGTGCTGGATTTATGCCAGGCTGTTGCAGTGTGATCTTCCTTCCTCGTCTCTGATCAAGTACGAGTTTTCAGTGTTTTACAGCAGTAGTGGTTGCATATGTTTCTCATGCCCTTTGCAAGACACCTCCGTAGCCTCCTAATTACCAACTGTGTCCTGCTTGTGCTTAATTTGGATAACAGTAACTTGTGAGCTGTTGGCTGACACGAGCTGCATTTACCACTCGTGGTGCTCCAGTGGGGATAAAGCTGATTTGTCAGGTGTTGCCTTCTGCCTTCCTAAAATATTTCTTTTCCCCCTCTCTAAGCCGGTTCCACCTGTTGAAGAAGCCGCGGAGAAGGCAGAGGAGCCGATGGAGCACTAGTTGGTGGATGAGTTCCTCTGTTCAAGTCTAATTATCCAGGAACATTGATCCATTTGCTGGTAACTTTATCCTCACCCATATATGTTTTCTGACGCTACATTCTGAGGATTGCTCGTAAAGAAAGAAACCAACCAACCCACCTATCCTTGAAAGATAGACAGGAGGACGGATCTGGGTGTAACTGCTTGGACTAGAAAGGTGTAATCATTTTCTAAATAGTACATGATACTGTTTTATAAAGAAAAGATACTGTCTTTAACTCATAAGGACAGGTGGAAATAAATCACTTTCTTGGACTCTGCTGTGAGTTTGTTTTTTTTTTTAGTCTGTGAAAACAGCTGTTCACAAATACCAGTGTCCTATCAAGGTGCCATTCTGTGTTTGACCATTTGTTAAGGTGTTTTATAGAGCTGAGAGGATCTTAAAATGCCTATGAAACCATAAAATAGCCATGGAGCAAACATGGAACAGCATTTCCTTGTGTCAGCTTGTCCCAACTGAAAAGGCATTTGTGGTTATGAGGCTGAAGAAGCACGAAGCTGCCAACCAGCTTGTGGTCAGGTTTGCTGGGGGGGATTTAGTCAACCCCAGCTCTTTTAAAACCATCAGTGTTTCTTTAGAGCCATCAGCCAGCCTTGGGGCAGAGCAGGGCTGAATTGGAGTGACAGAAAACTACCAGAAGTTCCCATTACAGGTTTCCTGAGCTGACCTATGGAGTCTCTGCCTTGCTGCTGAGCCGACAGGTTCTCCAGGGCTTTGTCCCTTCAGCTTGGTCTGCACCTGCTGCTCTTTGGATTTAAGCTGAATGCTACAAAATTTAGTACTAACAGTGACTTCCTCAGGGTCATCTTCCAGGGAAGCCCAGTGAATTGGTGTTTCCTGGGTGCAATGCTGTATTTTAAGAAGAATTAGTTCAGTTCTTTTCCATTTTCTATGTTGGATCACTCTAATACAATTATTCTCCCCAATGATTGCATTGAAAATTATAAGAAGCAACCATATGGGGTGGACCCACATAGGCACCTGGTAGCCTGCTCACTGTACTTTAAAAAAAGAAAGGCCTGAATCTTGCAGATTAATAATTTATTAATGAAACAAAAATTATTAAATCATGCTATTTTCAACAGGCTGTAAATACTGTCTTGAATCCATACAAACAGTTCAGTCATTAAAATAGCAGAACAGCAATGTCAGGGCTGTGTATTTAGTTTTTAAGCACTAGAGAAAGCTGCTTTTATTTTTCCTAAATTTATTTTTATTCTAGCTTTCCCCTATTATTTTCCTGTTGATTCCTTAATTTATTTTCCCCCTCAACTCATTTTCACCCTCATATTCATTTTAATTTTCCCCTTAATTACTTTTTCACTTTTATGTTTTCCCCATAATTATTTATTTTGCCTGTTGGGTTTTTTTTTTCCTTCCTTTNGCTCCACGTCAGCCATCGCCGGAGCGGCAGCGCCGCGGGCTCAGCTCCGCACCGGGACCGGCCCGACCCCACCGCCCAGTACGGAGCGCACGGCCGGCCCGCGGCCGCCTGCCGGGGACGGGGGGAAGGGGCGGGCGGCGCTTCTCCGCTGGCCGCCGCGAGNCCTTCCCCTTGTGTCCCCCTCCTTGTTTTTCCACCTCCCATGGGTTTTTTTCTCCCTTTTTTTTCTCCCCCATTGTTTTATTCTCTCCCCTTGTTAACCCCCATATTTTCCCTCCCTTTGTTTTTCCCCTATTTATATGTAACCTCTTCTTTATTAATTCCCGTAATCTATTTTCCAGTTCCTTACTAATTTCCCCCAATTACGTTTTTTTCCCACCCATATATTTGTTTTCTTATTTTCCTCTTTACCATTTCCCACCCCCCCTTTTTTGTGTTTGTTTGTTTTTGTTTTGTTGTTATTGTTGTTATTTATCAAATTGCTTTTCACCCGTCTGTCTGTCTGTGCAGGGTTTTTAATCTTAGTTTCGGCCGCTATTTTCCGGTGTTTTCCCGCATCCCGAGAGTCCCCGATCCCTCCGCGCGGGAAAACCCCGCTGCCCGCTCGGGCCGTGACGTCACAGGGGCAGCCCCTCCTGGCACCGCCTTTCCCGCGCGGCGGCACCGCCCCTTTNGGGGAGGTTTGCCTCACAGCTTAAAATGCCCGGGTTTGGGCTGGAAGTAGGAACTGGGACACTGGGGGAAAAATACGCCTCAGCCGGCTCGAGGTTTGTCGGGATTTTGTAGTGAACGTTTTGAACGCTGTGTACTATGGCTGTGCATCGGTAAAGCGGTGCGTTCTCAGGGTTTTGGTTCATGAGGTGCCCCCGTTCCCGAGGCTCCCCGGGGATGTAGGTGGCGAGCAGGCGTGGGCTGTTTGTCTTCTGGGCTCTATAAATTGTGACTTTCGATTTCCTTGGGTGCCGAGGCTCTGGCACGGGCTGCTCCGAGCGGCTGTGGGTGCCCCATCCCTGGGAGCATTCAAGGCCAGGTCGGATGGGGCTCTGAGCACCCGCTCTGGGCACGGGCAGGGGCTTGGGATGAATTAATCCTCAAGGTCCCTTCCCAGCCGATCCAGTCAGCGACTCACCACAGGTGACAGCGATCTTCTTGCTGGAGAATTAAAGGAGCACCCACACCTGTGTCCCTGTGGGCTCTCAGTGGTCAAAGTGATTTAAAGTCTTGGTGCCTTGCAAGGGGGGAAACTGGGTAGTGGTTCTCTCTGCCAAATCTCCCAGCTCCGTGTGTTGGGAGAGCTGTTTTTCATTGCTGCTTTTCAGACCCCAAAGTGCACTTGTTTATCACTCTTCAGAGACGTGTTTGACCATAATTTTGGAAATTTCTGCAGCTGAGGTCTTTGTATGAATAAAGATACCCACCCTGTTTTCACAAGGATCTAATTTAGGGTCTGTGTGAGTTGTTCTTGTAAGTGAAGGTGCTGGCTGCAGGGCTTTGAGGCAGGAATTCTGCGTATTGGCATAGGAAACGTAAGCAAAATTGCTACTGAGGCAAGAAAACAGTTTGGAAGGACCTCTGAGATCATCAGATCCAACCTTTGATTGATCACCACCTTTGTCAACTAGAGCATGGCACTAAGCCATCCAGGCATTTCATGAGCGAGTGGTTTATGTAGATCTTTGTAAGCAACAAGGTTGAGTGATCTAGGCCTTAAAATACAGAATTCATAACGGGAAGAGGAGTGTTTGTGTCAAAATTTGTGTTGCAGTTATTTTTTGGGGTGGTTGTTGTGGTGCTGATTGGTGTGAGTTGTTTCCTTGTGTGGAGGAAGAGACAGCAACCCAGCTCAGCACAACTCCCCTGCTCCCTATTCAGGGTGAGGTTCTCTGGGTGCCCATTTCATGAGGAAAGGGAGTCTAAGACTTCCAGACAATTAATATCAATAAAAGCTCTTTTATTTTGACACAATTTCTGTAGGAAGTGCAAAATTGCTCATGTAATAAACAGTAACTGTTTGTCAGGGTGATATCACAACATTAGCCAAGCAAGCTCAAGCTTGAGCGTTTTTCATTACTTAAGAAATAGAATAAAAAGGTTGATGCCATCCTGGATGTCTATTACATAAAGAATAAACAAACATGAGAATGAGGATTGATACAAGAGAAAGGTTGATTTGATCCTAGGTATCTATTATGTCAGGAAAAAACAAACATGAGAATGGGAATTAGGCTTGATAGCAGATTTCATTGCCTGGACTGCCAGGCACACAGCAGCTTTGATAGATCTGTAGCCTTCTTGCCCTATTTCACCATAAAAAGGCTTGGTTTCCTCATCAGTGTCTAGTGCAGACAGTAGGGTTGAGCTGATCTGACGATCCCTGGCAGGTAAAATGCTTCTCTCTCCATCACATTGTCTTTTCCCCCATCCTTGGTTTCTGCTCTGTTGGATCTCGTGCTCATCTTCAAAGCTTCCTGCATAGACTGATTCAACTTGTTAATTGAGTCCAGAACTTTATCTTTCTATTTTTTTGGGGTTTTTTCTGTGAAGTTTTTCAGCTGATTTTGAAGCTTGACTCGTTCACCTGGAGGGGCACAGGAGTGCAGGGAAGATAGTGGGAATATATAGCTGGGATCAGGGAATGACTTCAGGAAGGAGAAGCTGCTGCATCCATTTGGCTTCAGTCAGGTGCCCTGTACACTTCTGTTATTCCTGACTGTGCCCAAAATATTGGAAAGATTTTGTTCTTTTTCTCATGTCTCTGAAAAATGTCATGCTTTTCATCTTTGTGGTGCTCACAGGAGTACTTTAGGGTAGTAGCAAAGCAAGAAGGCTTTTGCATGTGGCTTCTCAAGAAACCCAGCAATCCCTTCAAGCCATTAAGTCAGTTAATATAAGTAAGTTATAATAATGCTTTTGTGTTTGTTAATAAAATCTTTTAACTTTGGGATGTCTTTGTTTGCTTGGTTTTTAGGTTGTCTGACATTTGTGTGAAAATAATTCTTCCCTTGAGAGAGCTCCTGTAACCAAGAGCCATGACTGCTGCAGAGAACGTGTGTTACACGTTGATCAACGTGCCCATGGATTCAGAGCCACCTTCTGAAATCAGCTTAAAAAATGACCTGGGCAAGTATTGACAGTGATTGAAGGAAACTCCATCTTACCTGAATTATTCTCTCATTGTGCTTTTCCTAGAGTATTGTTTACATTCTATAAGCTAAAGTCAGTTTGGTTTTTATTTTCTGTTGAGTTCTGAAAGATGTATGTTCCTCTGTTTGCTGTTTTGAGAAACTTCGTGATATTATTTTATGTGCTTTGGTGTACTCCACAGACTCTGCAAAATCTGAAATCTCTTTTTTTTTTTTTTTGAGAGTTTTAAGTAATACCTGCTTGGGATAAGGCAGATTTGAGCACGTTTTTTTGGAATAAGCAACAAATTGTGTTGTCACTTGTTCAATGCACTGTGGAATGTGGTAGCCAAAACAGCAGTGTTAGTATCTAGTATATGTGTGACACCAGAGCACATTGTAGTATCCTGGTATAAATTTAAGCATTAAAACAGCCTTGGAATTTGAACTCTTTCAATTCCAGTATATTGATCTCCTGCTTATTCCATGAATTCCATGCTTATTTTTAAATATCTCTTGCTTCTTCTTTATCCTTTAATAGAAGTAAAGGTATGGATTTTATTGATGTGCTGTATTTTACTCCCTCAGAGGGGTTTGTATCTTCTGACACAGAAGATCAATATTCCTGTTAGAGTAGCTGTGACATGTCAGCCTTCCTCACTTCATTTCCTCCTCTAGAAAAAGGAGATGTCAAGTTGAAGACGGAGGCCTTGAAGAAAGTAATCATTATGATTCTGAATGGTGAGAAACTGCCTGGGCTCCTGATGACCATCATACGTTTTGTGCTGCCTCTCCAAGACCACACTATCAAAAAGCTGCTGCTTGTCTTTTGGGAGATCGTGCCAAAGACCACTCCAGATGGCAGGCTCCTGCAGGAAATGATCCTGGTGTGCGATGCATACAGAAAGGTAGCCTCTTGTTTATTTCATTGCTTATGTTCCTCTGCTGCATCTGTAGAGAAGGGGTATCATTTTGAGTTACTGAATAAATATAAACATGCTTTTATGCTCAGCCTTTCCTTCCTATCAATTGTGTCCTAGTGCTTCAGAGCTGGATAACTGCAGATAGGCAGCAGACCTACTACCAAGGAGTTTTTTGTTCTTTTACTGGTACAATTTAACAAAAATTTAGTGCTCGGTTTCCTTGTCAGTGAACATTAAAGGTGAGGAGTAACATAGTTTCCATCTTCCAGACATCTTGGGTCAAGCCATAAAAGGACACTATTGTAGCATATTTGGGAAACACCTTCATAAAGATACTAAGTGCCTTCAACTGTGGGAATGGGTTGGAAGCAGAGGAGCTAATATATATGAGAAGTTTGTATCAATATGTAGGAATGCCCACAGGCTGAGCTTTCACAGCCATGGTAATCAGAGAAAACAGATACAATCCAGACAAAAAAATCCTTCAGGCTTTGTAAGTTTTATTGCACATAAATGCATGTTTTTAAATATTGTGGGGCAGCAGTGCTTTAGGAAAGCATTTATTGAGAAAACAGTGAGGTGTCATTGGAGATGTTGGGACCTTGTACCATGGGAGAGCTGAGTGTGGGAGAAGGTGGCAAGTGCATTCATCTGGAGAGTCTGGCATTTCAGATGTTTGCTGTTGCTTTTAGGATCTCCAGCACCCAAACGAGTTTATCCGAGGCTCCACTCTGCGCTTCCTGTGCAAGCTGAAGGAGGCAGAGCTGCTGGAGCCTTTGATGCCGGCCATCCGCGCGTGCCTGGAGCACCGGCACAGCTACGTGCGCCGCAACGCCGTCCTGGCCATCTACACCATCTACAGGTGAGCGCGCTGCCACGGCACCGTCCTGCCTGCACAGCACCAGCACTGCCCTCCCTGCCTGAGAGCTCTAATACTTACCACTCCCTAGGGTGCTCTTTAGAATTGTTACATTTGTTTGCCTTTTCTTCTCTATTTATTGGCATCCTTGGGTTCTACTTCTTGCCAGTAGCTCTTAATTATGGCTTTTTTTTCTCTAAAGGAACTTTGAACATCTTATACCTGATGCTCCTGAACTGATCCACGATTTCTTGGTGAATGAGAAAGATGCAAGCTGCAAAAGAAATGCATTTATGATGCTAATTCATGCAGATCAGGTAAGGATACCTGCCCTCAAAGTAATTTGGTTTAATAATTGTAAATATGCTGGGTAACTAGCTAGTAGTTTGTTGGTAGTATAAACTACTTGTATTCATTAAAAAAACCCATGTATGATAATGTTAATGATTTTGTGGGGTATTTGGTACTGATAATGTAGGTCTTCAGTGCTCTCTTTATTTTAAAGGAGAACTACTCTATTTGGTGAAGATGCTGAAAAATATGAGCATAACCACACTGAGAAGCATTCCATTATCTGTTCTTCTAAAGCTTTTGTAGTTGCACGAGAAAGAAATGGCAGTTTCTGTTTAGTGTTTTGGATTACTTGTTCTAAAGGCAGTTGCCTTTTGTGCCTAATTGCCATTAGTTTGTCTGTCTTTTTGCCCTCTATAGACAGGATGGGTTATTTTGCTCTTTAGGTTTACAGTATTTTCTTAAATTGTTGAAGTATTGCGTAACGGCTGTTTGGTATTTTGATTTTTAGAATGTGTTTTGATTTAAAATTCAACTGAGTGAACAAACTCTGAATAACGTAAAATAATTTATCTTCTGTGTAGGATCGAGCTTTGGATTATTTGAGTACCTGTATTGACCAAGTGCAGACCTTTGGTGACATACTGCAGTTGGTTATTGTTGAACTAATTTACAAGGTAAAAGGGAAATGTTGTGGCACGTTTAAAATAAATGCACATGTTAATTTACAGAATTATATTATACTGTTTTTAAAAAGGGATAGAATGTTGCTGGAAAAGGGATTTAGCTGGCTTCTTGTCCATATCAGGAATATGTCATTGCTTAATACAGCTGAATAAGATTTGTCTCTTGAAATGATAAGAGCTCAAGTGTGCACTGTACAGAGCAGTAAGTCTCACCAGATTTGCTGTGATGGGGACAGTATTGTCAGAGTGGTCTTCGTGGGCATGAGCAGGGCATCTCTTACAGGAGCTGTTAGAGGCTCTGCCCTTCCTTTTGATGGGAGATTTTAAAACCCTGTAACATTACTCAGAGTTGTTGAGAACAGCTTTTGAAATTAGATTTTTACAGCTGTGAATGACACTTCCTGTCACCAAAAAAGGTTGTCACCTTTTGGTTAATTTTCTCCTCTCAGTAAGATAGTGGAGCAGGTGAGCTGTAGGATTGCTCTTTTCTTTATGTGCCAACTGTGATCGTTCTTTTATTGAGGTGTGTCACGCGAACCCATCGGAGAGAGCTCGCTTCATTCGCTGCATCTACAACCTGCTGCAGTCCTCCAGTCCTGCAGTGAAGTATGAGGCTGCAGGCACTCTGGTTACACTCTCCAGTGCACCCACAGCAATCAAGGTATGGAAGTGATGTTTTCAGCTCTTCGGTAGCTTCTAGTGCATTGAAGTGAACACTGTGTGCTGCACATTGATACTTAGGAGGGAAGGCTTTAGTAATGTGGCTCTGCAACACTTCTCATGTGAAACACTGTCTTAAAGTATCTCTTAGAACTGGTCACAAAAAAAGGCTGAGCAGACCTGGAGGTAGTGGATTTCATGTCACTTTGGTAGGGGACAAGCTTGAATACTGTGCAGACTGTTGGACCAACCTACAATCTACTGGGCCTAGTTAGCAAAGCAGACTACAGCTGAAGATTTCAGAGATTGGATGAAATTTTTTACTCATGAATATGACTCATTTCAGACCAGGATAGAAGCATAAAGCTGTGAAGATTCGTGTTGATTACTGATTGACCTGGGATTCTTAGTTTTATATTTGTACAGCTGATTATTTAAGATCTCTTAGAAATTTAGAATTTTAATGGAAATTTAAAAGATAGGTCATGCATAGCTTTACAGCATTGTAAATAGTCATTTCCAAAGGTTGGGGGGAGTATGAATTCCAACATTCTTGGTTTGGCATACCCATTCTTGTTGAGTAGACACACTGGATATAGAAGCTGTCATTAAAATTTAATCTAGGTAGGCTAACACTGCCATCTCTTTTAAGTTGGTTTTCATGCCCTGTTGCATATTTCACAGCTGATGGAAAGCATGTCAGATAACCTATCTTATATCTTTCTTTGAATTTGAAGTCGAGTCTGTGTACTGTAAGCTGATGCCATTATGAGCCTTCATGTGTGATTTTTGTAACGTGGTGGACAAAAAATTTTAAAGTCTGTTTATTAGGTTAATTTCTGTGCCAACTCTGAGTAGCTGCTTTAATAGTAAAATAGATGGAGTCTTTTCCTCAATTTCAGAAATTTTCCGGTTTCTTCATGTCTAAAAAAAGTGCTTTTGATCTTTTTAATTTTAGGCTGCTGCCCAATGCTACATAGATTTGATTATTAAAGAAAGTGATAATAATGTGAAACTGATTGTCTTGGATCGGTTGATTGAGTTAAAGGAGCATCCCTCCCACGAACGAGTGTTGCAGGTATGTGAGCTGTCTCCTTTCCTGTAAGCCTAAGGAAAGAAAAGCCTTCAATAACACAGCTTCCAGGTTTTTGCAGTGTGTGGAGAAAAGAACTTCTGAAGTTTCAATTTCCTGTTGGTATGTTTTTGGTAAAAACATATTGGATGGACTTCTATATTTATGACTTGGCTGCTTTTACTGTCTACATGAGAGTTAATGACAAATGCTGTCGTGGTATTAAGGTTTAATGGTGGAGCTGCATAGGAGACTTCTGTGTAAATGCAGAATGAATTAAATGAACACTGAGAAGTTCTAATGCCTGTTGCTTGCTTGCTTGTCAGTAGATCATATATTATGTATCCAGAAACACCTGGAAAATCATTAAGGACTGAAAACTGGAATTGTATGAAGAGGAAGTAATCTAAAATGGCAAAATACTTGACTTTGTTATTTATTATTATTTTTAACAGGATCTAGTTATGGACATCCTCAGAGTGTTGAGCACCCCAGATCTAGAAGTGCGCAAAAAAACCCTTCAGCTGGCTCTGGATCTTGTGTCTTCAAGAAATGTGGAGGAGGTAAATGACATGTACTTTTGATTCATTACACTATCTTCTTTCTTTTGAAAAAATGTCACTTTTTAAAAAATTTGATTTGATCCTTTCTGCAGCTTGTGATTGTTCTGAAGAAGGAAGTGATTAAAACTAATAATGTGACGGAGCACGAAGATACAGACAAGTACAGACAGCTCCTGGTTCGGACACTGCATTCCTGTAGTGTTCGCTTCCCAGACATGGCTGCAAATGTTATTCCAGTGGTATGCAAATATTTCATTAAATTGTCATTAAATGTGTTACACCTCTACCCAACACCTGCAGAATTGCTGAAGCTGGGGTGTTCCTAAAAGTGGCCTCACAGAATCAATGCTATTTTTAATTCCTAAAGAAACATAGGACTTTTGATGCTGTAATTATTTGCCTTCTGAGACTGTTTTTTTATTTTTGAAGAACATGAGCTGAAGAGGACCTTTAAAAGTGAAATAATTTGTATCACTATAAAAACAGTTTGGGAATATGATAATTGGTACTTGTTTGGAATGTACTTAAGGTTGTTTGACTTCACTGGAGATACATAAAGAGTTTTATTTTCTGAACATGGAAGGGAAGTATTATTGTACAAACTTCTCTGTGCTGCTGTTTGTGCTGATGTTCAATCTTTTGTGGCAGCTGATGGAGTTCCTTAGTGATAACAATGAAGCGGCAGCTGCCGATGTCCTGGAGTTCGTGCGGGAAGCCATCCAGAGATTTGATAACCTCAGACCTCTTATTGTTGAGAAGATGCTTGAAGTCTTTCATGCTATTAAATCTGTCAAGTGAGTCCAGAATATGATATCAAACAGACTTTGGAGCACCTGTGGCTCACAATATTGAATGTATATTGTCATTAAATATGTAACAAAATCCACATAACCCACACAGAAAGTGACTCTGAGCTGAGGTATTTTGAGGTAGAGGATTTCTAGGTACAGCTTTCTTCTTGCCTACTTGTACAAGAGATAAATTAGGTATTTGTTGCATTGAATAAAAGAAATAAATTAAATTTTAATTTCTATAATGCACTTGATAATTGTAATTCCACTTGCTAGGAAATAGTGTTGTTGATGAAGGCCAAACATAAAGTAATATATTTGTTAAAACAGAATTCTAAAGGAATTTGAACTTGTAGGCAACTGGAAATACTGTACTTTTATTAGAAAACCTAATCCAACATAGATTGAACTTTACAAACTATGAAGCTGTTTTAGTACCTTTCAGGACTCTAAAAACTTTGCTTGCTGATGGATCTGTAAAGGTTAAGTCATAGGAGAACTCTGTATCAGAAGGGCACTCTGTCATTCTCTTAATACACAGAAAACTCTGAATCCCATCACCATTGTAATCTCACTAAGTGGGGAGGGAAAAAATCCTCTGAACCTTTGCTATTCTTTTCCTAATCTTCGTTCTTGTTCTGGTTTTGCATTTTCTCCTGTATAATGGAAAAATTAGTTTATGGGGTTAAATGGAGAATTTAGAGCTGACTTTATTCACATGCAGTGTAGTATTCATTATGATCACAATGAAATTTAATTTTGTTTATGTCAGGATTAACACAGATAAAAATAACTATGTAGCAGAGAATATATCTAATTTGACGTACTTGCTCATGAGTTTACTGAGGCTGAAAGGATAATTTGATTTAACCTGCTTTTGATTTAACCTGCTTTTGTCAGCTGTGTCCTTTTGAATTTGCCAAGACTGGCCTTTACTACCTGACCACAAATCACTTCTCTTGGTGCTAGTTTGAGTATATCACGAAAGCATGATTTAAATTACTGTTCTTGTCTTAGGATATATCGAGGAGCCTTATGGATCCTTGGAGAATATTGCAGCACCAAGGAGGATATACAGAGTGTAATGACAGAGGTTCGCAGGTCACTTGGAGAGGTGTGTATATTTTGGGGTTTTTGTGTTTACAGGCTCTTTGTGGTTTTTCCTGCCATTATGCAGTGGGTTTTCTAAGAAAAAGGTGTTTTAGAAAGATCAAGTAAGATGCAACAGTGTTTTGAGGATTTGTGATGTGTAATGGCATGTGCACAGGAAATCTTAAGTAAAAAGCAGTCAGGGTTTTGCATTAATTATTAATTTTTTTCAAGTAGCATACTTGAGTTGAGAATAAGTGATATCTGTTAAGAGAAGAGTTGAGAAATTCCTTATTTCAGAAAGTTATGGCAGCTTTAAGATGTGATTTAATTATATCCAGTAGCAAAGAAAAAGTGCTTTAAGTCTGGGTTGTTCTGAGAGAAATACTTCTCTGACAAAATCTAGTTCATCAATGAAAGCTTTATTGCATGTGTAGGCAGCTTCTGTATGTATTTCAATATCTGCTTATTTCCTCAAATTCTCCTCAAACCAATGCACTGAAGCTGACATTTTGCTTATAAAGACTTCAGTAATGCAGATAATTTTTATTAAAACCTTCTGCAGAACAAAAACGTATCTTTTATTTTAATTGTAACAGTTGCTCCCTGCTCATTTCTAGATCCCAATAGTAGAATCTGAAATCAAGAAGGAAGCTGGTGAGCTCAAACCTGAAGAAGAGGTGTCTGTGGGTCCAGCCCAAAAATTAGTGACAGAGATGGGCACTTATGCAACACAAAGTGCTCTTAGCAGTTCCCGACCTGCCAAAAAGGAAGAAGACAGGTATTTGTGATTTCATGCTTGGCCAGGAATGACTTGGTTAATTTGTATCTTTTTTATTTGAGTGGTATTATCTCTCATACAAGAGTAGAGTGGTTGAGGGAATTTCCTGTTTTAAGGTATTATCCCAACTAGATGGTATCCAATAGGAAATTGCCCAATTGCTTATGATTTGTAATCAAAGCTTACTGTATAAAGAAGTGCTTTATTAATTATGATATCCTAAATTCTAGTTGACTTTTTTACATACAAAGCTCTCTCACAGTTTTAGTTGGATACAAAGATACTGCCTTTAGATTAAAATATTTTCTTCCCCTTATGTCACCTTGCACTCCTACACTTCTCTCTCCCTAGTCCACGTGGAAATGACAGTAGCACTTGTGAAAATCTCTGTATCTAAAAAATTACTTCGAGAAGGAAAAACCTAACCTTCTGAGGTGTTTCAAACTTGTTTTGCTTGTACAGTATGAAAGTTAAGGTATCAAGAGAATTAGGGTGATGATTGTCATCCAAAAGTAGTTTTCTGAGGATCATTTGTCTTTGCAGACCTCCCTTACGAGGATTCTTGCTGGATGGAGATTTCTTTGTTGCAGCTTCCCTTGCTACAACTTTAACCAAGATTGCTTTACGTTATGTGTCCCTAGTTCAGGAAAAGAAGAAACAAAATGTGAGTCATCTCTTGTGTTTTCACATTTAAGGAAGAGCTGCTTGTTGCCTCTTTTCTTTTAAAAAGATGCAAAATGGGTTAAGTCCAGAGTGAAGTGCCAGTTATGTGATTGGATAATACTTATAGTTTGGATCACAAACAGGACCTGCTGCTTTCCATCCATTCTATCTAGACAGTCTCTAAATCATTCTGCTTGGTTTCAGATAACAAGTGCTAAAATACTCAATAATCTGTTCAGAGATGTTATGATTTGATTAATACACATATTTTTAAACAAGTCAGAAGTCAACATTTCTTTAAAGCTGTGGAAAATGCAATAACCTTCTTCCATTCTCTTTGTGCTCTCCTCAGTCCTTTAATGCTGAAGCTATGCTGCTGATGGCCACAATTCTCCACTTGGGAAAGTCTTCTCTTCCCAAGAAGCCAATTACAGATGATGATGTGGATCGTATTTCATTGTGTCTGAAAGTGTTGTCAGAATGTTCTCCTCTCATGAATGACATTTTCAACAAAGAATGCAGGCAGTCCCTCTCTCACATGCTGTCAGCCAAGCTAGAAGAGGAGAAACTTTCCCAGAAGGTGAGCTGTTATGTGTGTAACCATAAACACTTGGAGTTTTTTACAGATGTTCACATCCAAGCTGGTCCCAGAAATGTCACCATTTGACTCTGTGTAGGTCAGCCACTATTTAACTGTTTTTCTGTGCTAAGGAATGGAATTCACTGTGAATTCTTGAATTATTCTCTTCCTGCAGAAAGAATCTGAGAAGAGGAATGTGACAATTCAGCCAGATGATCCCATTTCCTTCATGCAGCTTACTGCTAAAAATGAAATGAGCTCAAAAGAAGACCAGTTCCAGCTTAGCCTTCTTGCAGCAATGGGAAACACACAGAGGAAAGAGGCTGCTGATCCTCTTGCTTCCAAACTTAATAAGGTAGTGGGAAATCAGTGCTTTAATTATATACATGAGATCACTTTGGGAATTGCAGACTGGAACTGATGAACCAGATTATGCTGGCTGATTGGGAAGACCCAGGTATATCCTGGCTGGGATCAGGAGAAAAAGAAAAGCACTTGTGCTTATAGTTGCTACCTTCTCAAATGGGGAGAGGAAGAACAAGTAGGAGACTTGGAGAGTGCTGAGCTGGTAGAATGTGGAGAAGAAATTAGGTTTTGCAGGTTTGAAATCCCAATAAAGTTCACAGAGAAGAGAGCAAGGATGCCAGAAAGTGATTAAGATTCCCTTTCCTTGGCTGCTGTATCCTACTTAAGTGCACTGCATCCTTATTTCAGTCTTTATGCCTTTTTTTCTGCATATTAGCAAAACCTTCCGAGGAGGTTTAAAGAGAAGAAATCACTTGAGTAATTCATTAGTTAAGAGTTAAAACCCCATACTTTGAAAGACTGGATGAATTCTTTTTGATGTTTAAAATTACCTTTTCATTTCAAGTCAGCATCTCTTTGTCCTGCTGATTATCTTAAGAATAAATGGCATTAGAGTTCATATTTTAGGAACATATTAGCTCAGAATACATTTTGTCTGGAGAGGGTTTATAATTGTAGTGTGTATGCAGGGGGACATGTGAAGGAAGGCTACTTGTTTTGGAGGCCCATATTAAAGAATAATCCATTTTAAATGTACTTTATTCTTATTTTCTGTTATTGTTTGAATGATTCTGTGTTTTAAACTGGTTTCTGAGAAGGTGAATCCCTTGGCTTGTGTCACAGGTTACTCAGCTGACAGGTTTCTCAGACCCTGTGTATGCAGAAGCCTATGTGCACGTCAATCAGTACGACATCGTGCTGGATGTGCTCGTGGTCAACCAGACCAGTGACACCCTGCAGAACTGCACCCTGGAGCTGGCCACGCTGGGTAAGGAGGGCTGGGCTGGGCTGCTCCAAACAAAGCAGCTCTGAGCTTTAGGGAATTGGGCATTACCCTGCTCTAAGGAGCTCCTGAAGCACTTCAAAAGTGATGCCAGTTAGTCACCATTTTGAATGCCTTTAAAAATATACTTTTTAAAATGTTTGGTGGAAGTTTTGTATGTACTGACATTGACAGTGCAACCTGGTGATACAAACCATAGTCAGATTTTATCTCTACAAACACAACGTTCTTTTCCCCTTCTCCTTTTTTCCTGAAATATAGACAGGCTTTTAATGTACTTATTTTTCATTGTGCTGCTACCATAGACAGGAAAATAAAAATAGGTCAAAATCCCAACTGGTATAGAGCAGAAAGCCATCTGCCCTAGGTGGTTTTTGCACTCAGCCTGAAGTACTTATATACTGCATTTACTCAACTAAAACTATTCCCTGTACAAACAGCTGTACCAGAATCTTGCTTGGACAATACTGAGGGTTCATTAACTTCTCTTAGAGGAGTCACTGGAGCAGATAATTCAAGAACAGTAACCAGTTTCTTATTAGCTGTCCTCTGCTTTGGCAGTCAGGAGCTGAAATACATTTACACTATGCTAGGACAACTCACGTTACGTGCTTTTCACTATTGGAAATATGGCTGGAGGGGCATAACCTCTCTCCTAAAATTTTGTAAATCATTTGATGAGACTAATGATGGAAATAAATCAAATGGATGCATTATTTAATAGCTTGTATTTTTCTATTTGTCGGCTCATAAAGTGGAATTCTGTATTTCCCAGCTGATGTACTGCAAAAGCAGACTTGGGGCATCACTCCCATGTGTGGAGCTCATACTGTTCATGCTGTGTTCTCAGATTGCAGTTTAATAGAGCTAAGGAGTCTTTCCAGTTGCTTCCTGAAGGATTAGTGAAAATGCATCCCTTAGTGTTTCCTTGGAGCAATTGTATTCAGAATCAAGGGGATACTTTGACCTGTTTATAAATAGCTTGGTGCCTGTAGTGCTGGACATTGTACTTTGGGTTTGAGGCTCTTGGCTATAGGGTTAGGCCTTGTGATGATGTCAGTTGTTAAAATGCAAGGTAGAATTAACCATTTCCTTGTTAAAAAATTAATACTAAACTCTATCCAAAACCCATTTAATTCAGTACTTGCATTTATTTTCAGTGGAAAATAACTCAGTGGAGTTTGGGTGAACACAGCAATATTTTAACTGAGATTTGTATATATAATGTAATTTATCTTGCAAATAGAAAACTATTAAAAAAAAAGAACAATCAGTTTCAAATCCACTAAAATCTTTATGGTGGTGTTTAGTGCAGCTTTGTAGGCGCAAAAATTGAATGACAAGAAAATAAAATGCTGTTAAACTCACTGTGTACTGCTAATGTTCCCTGATCTCCATCTCCCAATTTCTTTACACAGGTGACTTGAAACTTGTGGAAAAACCATCTCCTTTGACACTTGCTCCACATGATTTTGCAAACATTAAAGCTAATGTCAAAGTCGCTTCAACAGAAAATGGAATAATTTTTGGTAATGTTGGTAAGTAAACAATTCAGTGTGCAAAATTAACATGAACGTGTTACATTTTTAACTGCTTCATGAGCTCAAAAATAAGTAAAACCCTTCATATGCGGAGAAGAAATTAAATTACGATGTAAGAATATTTTGTGATGATTTAAAACCAAATCTATATCACTGTTAGTTAAAACCATCGTAGAATGTGCTACCGTTAGGATGATTGTCAGCATGAGGTTGAGCAAGGGTTGACTGTTGTTAACTGGCAGGTGGTATAACTCAGCACCCTTATTAAGTGCAAATTCACTTTTTGGAACATTCAGAAATGGTTTTGTGTGTTCTCTTGCAGTGTATGATGTCTCTGGAGCAGCCAGCGACAGAAACTGTGTGGTTCTCAGTGATATTCACATTGACATCATGGATTACATCCAGCCTGCTTCCTGTACAGATGCTGAGTTTAGACAGATGTGGGCAGAATTTGAGTGGGAAAACAAAGTTAGTTTGGTTTTTTTTAATGTTACTTTGTTGATGAGATACAATTCTGTCTCTTGTTCTACAGCAGCCTGTTACAGCAGCATTATCTATTGCCACATAAACCTCATTCAACATCCTCATTGGATGTTTACCTCAAGTAGCTTGTTCTCTTACAGCTATCTTATCAGTTTCACAAGCTTAGCAATGCAATAACTGGGTTTTTGGCTTGCAAAAGAGGCTGTGTGCATTGAGCTTTACCTCCTGTATGGAAGCTGTCCAAACTGACTGGTGATTGCTGTGTATTTTGGCTCAAAGGTAAGATGGCAGCAAGTGTAAGTTTATGCTGAGGCTGCAGAATTACTCATGGAGCTCAGCCTCTCCAGTTCTTAATCACATTGTCTTGTGGGTTGCAAGGGACCTACTAAAGGTTTAGTCCAGCCCCCTGCCAGGGGGACAGGAGCATCTTTCTTTCACCTTGCTACTTTGCAGTATAGCTGTAGCGTAAAGTTCTGGATGCTGTGTAAGACCAGCAAGACAGTGGGTACCCTTCGTAGTAACTGAGGGTGCCCAAACCTAAAAAAAGGGTTTAAGTGAGATAATATCATATAAGAATAGAGTAGAAACATTAAACCAGAATGGGAGATATTTTACATGAACTGTAGCCTTTGTGGTATATAGGTGTGCTTACTTGAGACTAGGTTTAAATGTTCTGGGGGGAACTTGTGCACAATATATTATATGATATATGAAGCTTTAGCAGTTTGTAAACTGCTTCTATGAGATCTGTTAAAAAACAATTTAAACAAGGCACATAATATGCAATATGATAAAGCCAAGGCAGCCCAGAGAGCTTTGTTGCTAGAAGGGGAAGATGAAATGAATCTTTATCACTGGTTAAAAGCAAACTTTGGACTAGGTATTGCTTTTTCTTGTTCTGGCAATGTGTAAACTGTATTCAGACAAAGAATCCACTGTTTGCTGTAGAGAATCTAGATGTTCAACAGAGTATCATAATCACCCATCAGATTTTAGAAACCACAGTAATAGCATGAAATTCTCCATCTTAACAACAAATTCTCCATATTAACAAGTGGAGGGCAGGAGGGCAAGACTTCCTGTGATGCTACCACATAGTGGGAAGTGCATCTAGCTTAGTGAGTGTGCTGTTCCTCAGGGAGGAATGCAGAAGTGATCCCCTTTATAGAGCCATGAGGGAGAGATTTCAGAATTACCTGAGGTGCTAATTAAAGTAATTGCCTTTTTTTTCCCCATTCTCGAAGGTAACCGTGAATACAAATATCATTGATTTAAATGAATACTTACAGCACATACTGAAATCAACCAATATGAAATGCCTGACTCCAGAGAAGGTGAGCTATTTCGTGGAGAGTTTTAGATACCTTTTTTAGTTCCTGTGCTGTATTATTTAATCTGTTCAACATTTGTTGTTTATATTCTTAGAAATGCCTGCTTACAAAATGAAATAGTACATATACCTCAAAGTTTTTCCTCTGAAATAAGTAAAAGCAGATGAATGAAAAGCAGAAAATTCTCTGTTGTTCCAAGCTGGAAAGTCAGAATGTCCATTTTGATTCATAGTAGCTAAGCTGTACCACAAACTTGATGAGACCATCTGTTTACATAAAGGGTTTTTTCTCTTAGCTCCATGTTTCTTCCTTCTCTGGCAAAATTTACCTTTCTTTTGCCAGTTTAGCCTTTTTTTTTTTTTTTTTTGTAAAGCAAAATAAATATATAGAATAGCTACTTGCTGTTAAGATACAGCATGTATGAAAGCTATTACATGGATAGTAGCCAAATTAAGTACAGTAGCTATTTAGCTTCTTTGCCTTTTTGCTGTTGGTTAAAACAAACCATAAAATTCCCTCCTGCCTTGTCTTGATGAATTCTATAGACTGCATAATTCCCAATATGAAATCTGGAAAAAGGCCACCACTGTTTCCCAGTGCATGATTCCCACATGTTACAAAACGTTGTAGGTGAATAAAGAAGTGTAAATGTGATACATTGATAACAGCCTAGCAAACTAGGGTGAACTAAACCGTGTTTAGAGGATTTCGGTCTTTTTTAAGAGTTGCCATGTGCTTTCCATAGGCACTTTCAGGCTACTGTGGCTTTATGGCAGCCAATCTTTATGCCCGGTCCATATTTGGAGAGGACGCCCTGGCCAACGTGAGCATTGAGAAGCCGATTCACCTGGGCCCGGAGGCGCCCGTCACGGGTCACATACGGATCCGGGCCAAGAGTCAGGTAACGGGGCTCGCCTGCCTCACCCTTTTCAGGGCAGTGCACCCCTAAATGTACAGATGCACTCCTAAAAATGTACAGATCTTTGACAGTCTTTTCTCCTGGTGTGTTGCCATAAAATAGGCCTTTGCGCCAAGGTTTTCCGATTTTGTCCATAGTGCTGCAAATTGGATGTTTAATTTTATTTGCTTTTAAATAAAGAGCAAATATTCCTCAGGGTTATATGATGTTTTTCCTACTAAATTGCATATTTCAGTGTCACACAACAAGGAAATTTTATGCATGTAATTGCTATTCACTGATTCCTTTTAAAAACAACAAAACAAAACCCCAGGGTTTTGTCTAGAAATATTTTCTGTAGATATATGAGTCTGCTTTGGATTTTAGAACTTCTACCTCCCAACTGAAAAAAATAACCCAGGATTTGGAATAAATGAAGCAAAACCACCAGTGTACAATAGAAGTATTTTAAACAGTGTACAATAAAGGAGTACCTGAGAGTTTTCATATTCAAAGAAAACATTTCGTTTATGTGATGTCACTATAAAGATTTTGGATTGGTTTAAATTAAAGTTTCTGATACGTTAGAGTGCCATTTTTACATAAGACTGCATTCAATTACATATGCCAGCATGGTTTCATCTTGAAATTATTGTGCTATTGAGTACGTGGATTTATTAATGCAGTTTCTTTTGATGGTTCTTCAGTTTCTGTGCAATATTAATCTGGCTCTGTGATTGAATTATTTTCATAGCTGTGGTGCACTGAGTGTGCTGGTATCAGCACTGGGACTTTCAACAGCTGAATTTCAGTAACTGGACAGGCAGCTGTAATTTCTCCCCTGGCAGTCCTCTTTCAATTGGTGGGAGGTCAAAAGGTTGAAAATTTGTTTTATTCTTCTGCTTTTCATGTTTATAACACATGTAACAGTTGCCAACTCACTTAAGTTTCATTGTCTCAATAATATATGAAGACCTAACCTTTACCTAGTGATGAGGAAGTAAACCCTATGAAACCTACAGAGAAGGGAACAGCTAGGAATTTGCATGCCACTGACTTCACAAATTTATATATATGGAATTTCCATTTTAATGTAGATGAGATAAAGTTATTTTCAAGTGAAGTATTTGTGTCATGATTGTTGTCTTCCTTTTCCTTACAGGGAATGGCCCTGAGCCTTGGAGATAAGATCAATCTGTCTCAGAAGAAGACAAGTTTATAAATTTTACCTAATGTCTTTCAGGTCTTTTACAATTTAACCTTAGTTATGTGGCTTTTGGGATCCAGAACATCTTATATTCTTCAGTGTTCTGTAATTGTAGAAGCCAAGCTTTTGAGCTGAAAGCATTCCAGCAGATAATTTATAGGTTCTCCATGATTGATAGTGAGCAAATTTTAAATCTCCAGGGGTATTTTTCTTTGCCTTAGAAGTCATGTTTTCTTTGTCTCTAATATATATACTGATGCTCACAGTACAATAAACAAGTTACACCAGTACTGTTTTGTCTGTAAATGATAATCTCTGTTTTATCTGATCAGTATTGAATATCTGTCCAGGGGTACTTTGATGCTCTGAGAAAGTGGGGGTCTGTAATAGCTGAAATGTCTACAATAATGACTAGGTCTGAATATATGAATGTGTGATCATGATTCTTAAAATACTCTGGTATACCTAGGAGAATATAAATTTGGCAACTAAATTAAAAGGTGTATATTCTAGATGGTAATGTAATGACTTGGCACATACAAGCTTGTAGTATCAAAAAAGAGACTGTCAAAATTCATTTCTTCCCAGCAAGTTGTAGAACCTTAAACTTTGTTTCTGAAGTACTTTCCTAACAGTGCTATCCTGAGCAGCATAACAGTGCTGGTGGTATGCTTATTTTTCAGTTACTGTGGAAAAGACAGCCAAGTGCACCATTACAGCTGTAGCAGCATTAGCAGTTTTTCAGTGAATGCAGCCACTGGCCACGTGTGTGAGCTCAGGAAGGAAAGATTCAGACTCAATACATGCTTGCAATGAATTGAACTGTGTTGAAAAGGAAGAGTTGGGAGTGAAGGTCAGGTCAGGATGTTGAAGTGAGTTAACACCATTTGGCTACTAAATCTTATGCAAATTAGCAGTGGATTAAAACACATAACCATAGATTGAAAATACTGTCAGCTGTATCTACTCAGCATTAATCCTGAACTTGTTAAATTGTTGCAAGCAATTACTTCTACAGAAGAGTGTCCAGAGCCAGCAGTACTCTTCTAGTTGGCTGAAAGTCCTGCTGCTGGATTTCCGCAGCTGTGACCTGCTCCAGAAGGACAGAAGAGAATATTCCGAGTAGCTGATTCCCAAAACATTTAAGGCCTCAGTGATGAAAATACCTTTTTTTCATTCTGAATAAGCAGAAGCAACAAACATGTAAATTCTGAAATGAAACAGTCTGGGCTACTGTATTTTATCTGTCTAAAGGATGGCCCTAGAAGTGCAATGCAAAACCTGAGCATGGTTTTGCTGAATGACCTATTTATTTTTCATGTTTTCAAATCCCTGTTTGGTTCTGCCATTGTTTTGGTTTTTAGTGAAAGCTCTAGCTCATGCCTAACATGATAGCAGCAAGAGCTGAAGCTCCGAGTATGCAGGACTGCCTTGATAATGTCCTTATGTCTCTGTGTGATCCCACACCAGCTGCATTCCTTTCTGGGAAGTTATGCCAGAGATAATCAAACTGTGATCTTAACTGTGCAACACTTCTTAATTTGGGAGTGAGGGGTGCTGATGGGAGAAAAGCTTTAGGATTATGTTGTATGGGAACTCCTGTGAAATTCCA
The DNA here is from genome assembly GCA_013396995.1 of Dicaeum eximium. Lineage (NCBI taxonomy): Eukaryota > Metazoa > Chordata > Aves > Passeriformes > Dicaeidae > Dicaeum > Dicaeum eximium. The sequence continues at coordinate 973,917 of VWZP01000206.1, forward strand.
TGGATATCAGTATGCTGCTCTGGGGTGAGTGTGGGGGATCTCATTCTGCAATCACTTAAAGCCAAACCAAGATAAAAGAAAATCCTAGGAGTCCAATGGATGGTTTAATCTCTTCATGAAGATACTGTGAGTTGTAAGATACTAACAGATTGAGTCATAGCTCTGTGGGCACTGACTGGTTTGGGTGGGATGGATTTGCTGACCACAGCCAAGGAAAGGATGTTTTTGGAGAAGGAGAATGACTTCCAGTATGTGTTATCCAAGCCAGGTTTCAGTCACAATCTGCTCTCCTCATCAGATGATAGAAAAACATTTTGGCACATGCAGACATCCATATTTCAAGTGGCTCTTAGTCAGCTGGGAGGGGAACATAATTTTGTTTGGGATATTTTTTGCCATCAGGATTTTATGGAGGGACATGGAAACACCTGTGCAGGAGAAGCTGCCATGGCTTTAGGATTCATTTTCCACCTGCCATGCTTTTCAGTTGCTCTCCTGCAGAATTGGTTTTGTACAGACATTGTCGTTGATGGCATGCATTTTTTCAGTAGCCTGAACACTAAAAATGTTAGATCTGTGTTTCATGTCTATGCTTCAGAGATGGAATTCCCTTCTTTTATACATCCATCCTATTGTGTTCTGGCTAAGCTTTTGCTTAGCAGCTCAAATAACAAATTGATTCTGGTCCTGTGCACACAAAGGAATATCTTGCACAGACCATCATTCTTCAGGATCCACTTGCAGCTTTTTCACTGCAGTAAAAGCTGGTGTACAGCTGTGGCTCTGAATTGTTCCAAACTTGGCATCAGGAAGTTGTTATACCCTGTTTTTTGCACAGCAGTGTGTATTGCATACACTGTGCTAGGGTTAAGGGAGTGTTATTCCACCACTCTGATTTCAGAAACTTGTATAAGAACAGGAATAAATTACCAGGAGGAGTAAATGGAGCAAGAAAGCTTGCTGCTTTTCCATTAAAAGTTTTAGAAAGTCATTGCAGGATGCAGTGTTAGAATAGCAGGAAGCCAGTTTCTACTATACCCTTGCTCCTGATGTCCCTGCTGCCAGGAATCAGGGCCAGGATTCCCAATTCAGGGCCCCTTGAGGATTTGTATTTCTGTCTTATTTAGATGCTAACATCTAAAGGAGTGTTTACCTGAGGACAGGCAGATGTGGGCAACTCTCATGTGGGAGTGGAAGGGCTCATCCTAAGAAAGCATGAATAGGGAGACTGAATTTATAGAAACTTTAAGGTTAATGTAAAAAAAAAAAAATTATGCCACAGAGGAACTTAATTTGTATGCTGAGCTTCAGAAAGATTTGTAAGTGGTTCTGTAGAGGCAGCTTTATGCACCTCTGAAAAACGTGAAGCCTTGTGTGAGGTGTTTGCTCTCTGTTGTGTGCTTTTTGGCACAAAGCTACAGCTGGAAGACTCAGTCACTTAAACCTGTTAGTTAGCAGCACCCTAGCACCAATGTAAAGCTTTTTAGAAATTCTTCGAAGTTTTCTTGTGTTGTTACACAAGGGGGTGCTGTCTTGCAACTGATAAATTTTCGGAGGTTGTTTTTTGTTGTCTTCTTTTTAAAGTGTTAAGGATCTGGTGCAGGAATGTGCTTCAAGTTTTGTCATATAATCAGTAGAGAGTAATTTTGGCCCATTCTTGGGGTCACTTTCCGTTGGTTTTTGTATATTTTTAGGTTGCCTAGCTAAGTGTAAGCAGTGCACACCAATTCACAGCTCAGATTACTAATACAGTACATCTGTTCAAACACTGCCTTTTCTCTAGAGATTTTACTTTTCTAAAGCACAGTGAGATAGATTTGGCTGTGCACAGCTGGCCTAGGGAGGATCTCCCATTTGAGAGGCATGAAAATGAATTCACTAAGAAAGGGATGTAGGTGTAATATAAGAAATTATAGCTTTAACTTTGTCTGTACATTTGTAATACTAACCTAGGCCATTTTCTGTTTGAGCAAAGCCATAAATTATCCATTGTATTTCACTAGATATTTATTTGGATTTTTTTTGTATATTCTGTAATTTATGATTTTAACCTTTTCTAAACTCTGTGTATATTTTATTTTATTTCATCAGTGATCCACAATTGTTAAGAATAGAATGGAATGGCTACCAACAGGTGATTTCTTATGTTTTGAAAGATGAGCATAATTCTTTCAGCCATAGATTAGAGGTATTTTATAATTTGGTTATACAGTACAAATATTTTATGTATATAAATGTAGACTAAACCAGTTACTTTAGACAAACTTAAGATCTGCAGTTTCTGTGGCTTGTAAGTGCCTATTTTGCTCTTTCTTTCACTGGAATTTCATTTAGGGGAAGCAGAACATACTAAGCTTATTGTTATCCTGGCCCCAACACAGAAGCAATGTTAGTGGGTCTCACCATTCCTGCATCTTATTCACAGTGCTTTTCAGGTTTGATGTTTCAGGTTTTTCCTGTAATAGCTGATCAAAGTCTTCTACAGCAGATGGTCACACTACATCTTTTCACTAAAAATGTGGTCTCTTCTTTTTCTAAGGTCTCACAGTACCAGAAAGAGTTGTAAGAATTTTATTATGCTTCTAATTTTAGTTATGTCCAAAGTTTGGAGATGAATTTCAAAATGCAGTAATGAGTTCTTAATCTGATCTTTCTGACTAACTTCTGTCACTAATATTTAGACACAAGAATAAACAATTATTTCTACTGTGTTGTTTTTAAGCTGTATGTAAATATTTTATTACTTTGTAGACATTTCCCTTAGATGGGATTCCCCATGTTTTTTTGTTTTTCCTTACTTGATTTTAAATATTTTTCACTAACAGTGATCTCTACATGATCTGTCTAAAATGACCATTATATGTTACATTGGCATCCCTACTTTTAATTGTTTTTCAAAGGAAATTCTGTCATCTTTTTTAATATCCATGAAATTCAGTGGTGCTAGTGGATGAGTTTCCTCTGAGCTATGACTAAAGGAGATGAAAGCTACGACTAAAAGAGATTGTTCATGTGCAGAAGCATGCACCATTTAGCAGGAGATTTTTTTTTTTTTGAGGCCAGGAATGGTGGATGACAGGCCTATGTAAGCCCCTTCAAATTTGGGAGGGTAGAATTTTCATCTCAGAGGTGTCCTAACTTGTGGCAGAGCTCTGTGGGACCTGTGGGCACTGAAAACCTGCTGTGTTCATCTCTTTAATAATGTGGTGCATGGTTTTAGGTGGGATCTGCTTTGCACGTTCAGTACACTTTGGGATGGGCTCGAGCTTAGTGCATTTTTCCTCCTGGTGGGACCCCAAGTTGTGACCCAGGCCACAGCCCTGTGCCTCACTTGCACTGTGGCTGCCAGGACCTCCAGCAGGTCAGTCTGTCTGTGGGATGTGCACCTGGGACCAGGACCTGGCAACAGCTTCATTCCTGGCTAAAACCAAGCCTAGGCTTGCGGTACCAGAATGGCAACAGGTCACACCAGATCAAAGCTGATCTCCAGGTGGGTGTCTGAGCTTCAGTTCAGCCATGAGCTAACCTCTGTCTTTCCTAGGCATTACCTGTGCTCTGAGACCTTTCAGGCTGTTCCTGTCAGTAAGAGCCTGTTCTACTTCAGGCTCTTGATTGTCAGGCATCTTGTCAAGAGACCAAATGCACAGTTCTCTGGACCAGATGGGAGTTAGGCTCTGGCCTTCAATCTATTTGCTCTTATGTGCCATCTCTGCTTGTTTACAGTACTCTAATATCTGAAAACTGCAACTTGAAATGATCCACTGAAGTCCTTGTGTGTTATGCACAGGTTTGATACCAACCTGGAAGGCAAGTGGCCCAGTTTATTTGTCACCATTCAGATGTTGTCACCGTTTAGAAAGTGAGGGTGTTCACTGGCTCCTTACAATTGCATCCACATTGACATGAATTATTGTTCTGAGGAGAAGGAGTGGGGTTTTGAAGTCTTGTCATCTTCGAGGATTCTGTATCCCTTCATCCATGCTTGAGCTTGAGGGAGAAGAAAAGGCAGCTTGAATCTGTAACTGATAGCACGTGCAACAAAGCACGAGTCACTGGTGGCTTCACACTGGCTGCAAGGTCCCACACCTGTGCCCAGGGAGAGTCCTGCTGACTGCACTTGCTCCTAAAACCCCTATAAACTTTCCATAAACATACCTCTATGAAGTTGCTATAAATCCAGTCTTCCCCAGTTTACCAGGCTGCATTGGGCAGCCATTTACCTGCTCAGATGGCACCTACCTGCCAGTAAAAACCCTGCTGTAGGAGCATTCTTCTTTTCTGGCTCATCCAATTTTCTTTGTTATAATTTACTTATATAAATATTCCCATCATGGAAAACAGATTCACCTTTTACTCAGATTATCAGGAATTCCCTTGGATTCTTTGAATTCTTTGAAAGTGGGATTTTTTGAATGCCATATCAAACTTTCTTTTAACGGTGCAAGAAAAGAAGCTATTAAAACTTAAATGTGTTGACCTGATAGTTTAGTGCTTGTGTTTTCAAGCATGTAACACTATGTTAATGTATCTTTCCTAAGAGATACAATTATTGCAGTGTTTTATGCCTGATCCATAAGTAAGAACAGGTGTTTTTCCTACACCTGTTCTCACTTGTACTTTCAGGCACACAAGTTCAGCAGTGCTACTATATCCAGCCCTAATAAATGGCAGTGTTACCCTAGAAACACTGTCACTCTGGGAGAGGTATGGAACGGCACAGAAACCTGCTCTTCCAGCAGGCAGGTGTTAAAAGCACATAAAGACATGTATCAGTTAATCAGTCAAACTTAATATTTATGGAAAATGCAGATCATGTGAGACTATGGAATGTATTTCTTAATTAAGTGAAAAATCAGGAATTGTGTGTGTTCCAGCCAATTCCTCATGTGTTGCTGTAAAGCATGAAGATACAAGTCCTAACAAATACATACTTTTATTTCTGGAAGCAAAGTAGTCCCTAACTTCCCAAGCTATATACATTAAAACATATAAATAACAAAGCTGCAAATCTCATTTAACCTTTGCTCTTTTTTTAACAAGGTATTTTTGCATTGTAGTTTTTCTAGGAATTTTTTTGTAACTGGGGCAACCATGTTTCCAAAAGCTCCTAGCTGATTTTTGTAGCAGTATTTAATGGATGATACCTAGGAGCAGGTAAATTTTTCTCATATATCCAGGAAATTGCATTAGGACCTCAGTTCTATAGCTGTGGAGATAGGCTGCCACCTTTATGAAGTGTTCTGAGATCTGTTGGTGAAAAGTTCTGTACAAAAGCTCAGTTGCTGTTGTGCTTCTGAAAATGTGGTCAACAGTCTCCACTTTCTTCCTCATCACTAAATGGACAGGTAGTTGAGCTTAAACAGATTTCAGAACAGTGAGACAGAACTGGGAATTGGATGGCTGTGAGCACCTTGCTCTGATAAGCAGCAGGCTGAAGAACAGAGGCTCTGCCATGTCCATGATATAATTTACATTTTGCTGTAGTTTCGTGTGAAGACAGTAAGTTCTCAGTACAGCAAGACTAGTTTTTGACATGCACAAAAGCTAATAAACAGTCAGGTCAGTGGTGTGTTGTTTAGCAGTGGCAGAACAAAGCTGCAGCAGAGACACCCTGGTGTGCTTCAAGTGATCTTTCCCGTGAGCCAAGGGAAGGAAATGGATAGATAATTGAAAGCTGGGCTTCTCAGACTTGTGCTGCTGCTCCCATGCCACCAGGAGTGAAAAGACTTGTTCAACACCTTGTTTGTTACAGTGAAAGCATATTTTCTAGCTCTGTTTTGCAGTTTGTTTTTAACAGAGAGAGGCGCAGCGGCTTTCGGAGGCAAATCCAATTGTCCTGTCCACATTTATAGGCGGTACTTTGGAAGCTCCTCTTCTTGCTAGACTGTTCCTGTTAAATCATGTGCACATCCCTGGATGCAGGGGGCCAAATTCACTTCTTGAGGGCTGCACCAAGTGTCTGTTTCAATGCCTTTGAGGGACCCCAACCTTCCTGCAATACACTTGTCATAATCTTGTCCCAGGGAACCCAGGTGCAAGAAGGGACAGCAGGAGAGCAGGAATGGCACCCTCAGCTCCCCCCCTTCTTTTAGGCCACAGGCCCCAACAGCCATATTTGGCCACATACATCCCATAGGAGTAGTCTCCTGATGTCACAAGCCATCTTGCTGCCACATTTTGGTGCTCCAAAAATACAGGAACCCTGGCAGTGAGCCCACAGTTGGCTGAGTTAAAGCCTTCAAGTTCCAAGGGTGCCTGAAACCAAGAGGTCCAAGACCAAAACATGGGGCTGCCCACGTTTGTGGGGAGGGACAGAATACATGTGGCTGCAGGAAGCACAGAGGAAGAAGAGGCTGTTTCAGGTGGGGGTACCATCAGCCCCACAGACCATCTGGCTGATGGTGTGGAGCCCAGGGAGGAGGGTGCACACCCAGCACAGTTTCCCTGGCACCAGTACACCGTGCCAGGCCTCCCTTCAGTGCCACCTTGGCACTGGTGTCACAGGAGCAGCCGTGCCAGCCTCTGCCCCTGGCCATGCTGCCAGCTCACCCAGCTCATCTCCCAGCAGCAGCAATCCTTGTGTTCATTGCCAGCGTGGTGTGGGCTGTGCTTTGGGCTAGGTGACTTTGAAAGGTCCCTTCCAACCCAAACCATGCTGTGATTCAATGCCTCAGTGTATTCCAGCAGTCTTAGTTGCCTCAGGTTGCAAAGAAACCGAGTGGATCCAGGGAAGCCTATAGGCCCAGATCTTGCTGTTTTAAGGAGAATCTGCAAATTGACGCATACTTCACCAAGGAAAGACAGGAGGGCTTTGTATTCATAGAAAAAGGGAAGTGCAGTGGAGTTGGATCTTCCTCCAAAGAACTCTTAAATGCCCATTGAAGGGCTTAGCTGACCATGCTTGATTAGATTATGATAAACTTCTGGGAGAGTTCATTTCCTCAGCTTTCTGTGATACTATTCTATATCTACCTTTGTGAAAAAGGTTAGTAACCCCAAATTGTTCAGGAATCCTTTAATGGCACTGTCCTCTGCCATTATTTGAAGTACCCAAATCTTACCAAAGCAAGGGAATATGTACTTTTCTGGCCTAAAATGTGTTATGTGTGATCACTGTAGTTATTGCAATTATGAGTGGGGCTTTTAAACTTTATGTTTTGCAGTATATGATGTATATTTAAAGTAACCTAAAAATGCACTTGAATAATTAGGAGCTGGAAGTGCAATGGCATCTGAAGAAATATTGCTGTCCACTAAACTCCTGGCAGTGCTCATTCACAAATGTTTCTGCCCTGAAACTCTGCTACATGGAGGGTGTGAATGACAGTGGAACAGAGGTATGTTGTGGTATGGGTCTGTATCACATGATCAGAGTTTTCCTGGGTGATGTAAGTGATGCAGGTATTACAACCACTTGTCTATTCATGTTTTTTTTGATGGCAGACTTAAATGTGATAGAGCTCTAAAATTATAGATCATCCCAGAAAGATCAGTCATCTCAAAAGTATGTTGAATTGGTGCCATTCACATGGAGGAGTTCCATGGAATCATTTCAAAATCCTGCTGGGTTGTGTAGATTGCCCAATGGAGATCCAATGCAATTTTGTTTGCTTATATCTGTGTGATGTTCCTATATCTGAAGTTAATTCTGGTGCTTGTGAATGAGCAAAAGATACTTGCCTCTCTGAAGTTCCACTAAGCTTCAGCTTTCACAGTTTAACCAGCTACTTAGATAAATGGGTCTTGTCTTAGTTGTTTCCATGCAGAATTTGTGTGATGAAAACAGGATTGAAGCTTTAATAACTGACTGATGATCATCTGTGTTGTGTTTGGATCCAAGCAGGTGTCACCTCATGCACAGCCACACTGCAATGTCAGCACTGCAGTAACTGAGTGTGGACTCAGGTTTTCCCAGTGCTAGCTTTGGGACATCAGATCATTGAAAAGGCAGACAAGGAAGGTTGTCATTCCCTAGCAGTTGGTCTGAAGTGATCAGGAAGTTTGCTGGTGTCCCAGTCAGAGCCAGGTTTGAGCTTCTTGGAACCCTGAGCAAGATGGAACCTTGAAACCTGGAGCACAAGAGGCTTGGGTTTGGCTGAGGCTGGGCTGTTTCTCCCTACAGGAGAAGGACAAGGAGGACTGGAGGAGGGCAGTGGGATGTTTTTTCCTCTGGTGCATTCATTGCCAAACCTACAGGCAGGTGCTAACCATGCTTGGAGTAGCAGTTATTCCTCTCTGTCCTGGGACCTCAGCTGATGTCCTTAGAACAAACCTCTTGGATCTCTCTCAAATTTGCTGAAGCTTGTTTCTACATAAAAGCTGAGCAGCCCTCATCCAGAGGGGATTAGGGATCTCTGCCAAGGACTGTGTTGTATTTTGAAACCCAGGTACTGTTTCCTTCCACAAATGTTCACAACTGTGCCTAATGTAGCAATGTGTAACTCAAACAAGGGCACTCCTCGGTTCCCCTACATCAGAACCCACAGGGACGAGCACTTCCCCATTCACACACAGCCCCACGTACTGTCAAAGCATCTGAAGCTTTTTAAAAGGGTCTATTAGTCTAAATTTCTTGAAAACTTCCTGAAAATTAAAAATCAATCCGTTTTCTGGATCTCTGTCAGATTGTAATCTTACGGAAGTACTTTCTGTGCCCAAAGAGAAGGGCTGTGACAGGAGACAAATGCAGTCATTTGCTCTGACAGACTCATTCTCTGCCTGACCTCACCCCAATGGCATTTTGAGAGTGTGGGTGCGTTATTTTGTTCAGGTGAATCACTCAAAATTACCGTTTGTCTGAAAGAGTTTATCAAAACCTAATGGGATTTTGCAGAATAAATGGCTTCACAATTCTTCATCTAGCAGATTGCTGAGAGATGAAATGAGTCTCTGAGGTATTTATTAACTTCTGTGGGCAGCTATGAATATAAGAAAGGCATGTGCTTGAAACTTTTGTACAGGCAGTGTTACACTCTTGGTTTATTAGTGAGGAGTTTCTAATTCACAACCAAAATGCCAATCTTCTGTTTATCTGCTGCCTGTAACACTATAACATAAGACTATTTTAATACAAAATTCAAATTTTCTAAAGTAAATTTCTAAAAATTAGAATTTTTAGGAAATTCTTTGGAATCCTATTTTCTGAACAATTAGTCTTTTCTACCAGCTCAGGACACTGGTGGATGCATGGCTCCTGAGAGGTAGGAGAAAGGTTTCTCATGGACTTGGAAGAAAATGGCAGCCATGATGCTCACCCTTCTCAGAAATTTTATAAAGCTATTAAAATAGAGTGTCAAGTTTTGATACCATATGTAATTATACTCTAGAGGTGAGTGTATATTTGATCCTGAAGGATAAGAGTGTTAAGTAGGCAGGGTAGAGTTTGCCTATATGGACTACTGCATTCTTTAATTATACTGGATCAGGCTAAAGCTTATTCTCTGCTTTTGTCTCTACAAGTCACAGCATGAACAAGAATCAGAGTTGGTGCAGTGCAAATGTGATGTGCAAATGCAGTTTAATTCATGCAAACCATGTCAGTGAGAGGGAACTTGCCTTCCCAAAAGGGACTCCTGACTCTGGGCTTTAGCCAGGACACTGTGTTAACTATAGGCCAACAATTCCCACTGTAAAATTGTGATTAGAATCTTAAGCAGATTGTCAGATAGGTTTTATGGAGAAAGGGATGGTGTGTTTGTAATATGTGCTAGACATGTATGAACCATGATGTGCTGTGCCTTCAGCTAACACTGCATTAGCTGAGCCATACCATAATAAGGGCTTCAACTGATTTTTGCCTTCTCTTTACCTCATACTGCAAGGAGCAAAGGATTGTGAGAAGAAAACAAGGGAAGATTGTGTGTAGGAAGGGAAATTTCTTCTAATGTTCTGTAATTCTGTAATTTTCCATAATCACCTATGTAAGTGGTTTGCTTTTAGTTTGGGGGTTTTTTCCTAAGCACCTAACAAATAATAATAAAAGCCTAGACAAAAAAACAAAACAAAACAAAAAAAACCAAAAAAAACCCACAAAAAAAAAAGAAACCACACAAACCAAAACAAGGAAAGCGCAGTATTGCTGTGAGATTGTTTTAATTTTGATGGTCAACAGAAAGGCTGTTCAGCAGTACTATAAAATCAGGTGATTTTACATTCGTTTTTAGCAGAATGTTTCATTTTTAATAGATATTAAGATCTCTTTACGGCATGTTGTAAAGGCAAAATATTTTCAAAGTAGTTTTTTGTCGAGCATTCTGCAGATGGGGAGAGTTGATTGTCACTAATGAAGTGTTTTATGGCTAAGACCATTACTGGAATAAAACTGTTGGCTGCTTTTGCCTGCAGGTTCTATATCAAAATCCTATATACATTCATTAAGTTTAGTTTTCTCCTTTCTTACTGCTCTTATTCATTAGTGAATACTGTGGGTTCCTTTATTGCATCTTCTTCATCCTGGATCATTATAGGGTCACTAAATGTAATTTTCCCTGTGGGTATACATTAGCTGTTCCTGTTCATCTCACAACATTGTAATTATGGAGAAACCAGAGGTTTCAAATTATGAAAACAATTTGGTTTAATTTAGATTCAGTGTCAGCCGTAGGGGAAAATCCTTTTATGCACCTACTTTGTTGGGTTTGGTTTTTGCTTTGTTTTTAATGGAAAAGAACCTGGATTTACTGCTCCAATGCCTCCTGGAAGGTAGGAATCTTGTGGCAGTGTCTATTTTTCCATGAGTTTTTCCTTTCCTCCTTTGAGGGGAGGCAGGCCCTGGCACAGGGATGATGCTCCATGAAGGAATTGTGTTCCTCTCTTGTGCCACGTGTGCTGCTGGGAGAAACAGCAGCTTCAAAAAGATGGCTGCTGACTCCTCTGAGTTTTGGAATGACTGCTTATCTTCTGATCATGCTGGCATGGAATTGATTCCCCATCAGGGACAGCTGAGAGAGGATTGTCCATGTTTTCCCTTTCCAAGTGTTCAGGGTGAGGGGTAGCACACCTTGCTTTGCACACGCGCTCTGCACATCCTTGTGCTGCTTGTATTCCTCTGGATGCCCAAGGAATGTCCAGTTGTGCTCAGGAGGGAGGGTTTCCAGCAGATGCAACACTTTATCTGATTCTGAGAGAGATTAGGAGAAGGGGAAATACACATTTTTCAGTGGTCAGTGGCAGAAACGATCCCGGCCGGGTTTAGTGTTACATTGATCTCACTCCTGCAGCTGGTGTTTAAACCCAAGGGTGACAGGTACCCCGTGGTGCTTCTGGCAACAAACAAAGCAGGTACTGAGCACAGATTTGCACACAGTGCTGCTGTTGAAGCTCAGTTGTTTCTGCCTACAGGAAACCCATTATTCCAGTCCTTAGGCTCATCAGGAAAAGGCTACTGCGCAAGTGCTGCAGTTGAAACAAATCCCTGAAGTGTCTGAGGACCATGAGCCCATTTCACCTCTACCCATGCATCAAATATGAACTCATGTCTCCAGTGACTTAACTTTCTGCACCACCGGTCTCCAGCCCTCTCTGTAATGGTCTTATTTCTAGATGGGTCACAGGGGATCCTCTCAGGCTTTTAATCTGTAGCTTATTGTTTAAAGATTTATTTGTTTTGCAAGACTACCACCAGTGCTGATCATTGGCCAGCAACCATGGAAGGGAGCTGGGCAACTGGAAGATTTTCCACACTTTCCCTAATGCTTATCTGCGATGAGGCTGCTTTGAAGGATTCAAGTCATTTGCAAACATCATCTTAAAATGCTTAATTGTTTGCAAGGGAAATATGTGAGAGAAAGTGAGGTGCAACCCTTGATGCAAGCAATGCCTTCATGGTACAGAATAACCTTTTTTTTTTTTTTTTTTTTTTGTAGGAGTGCCTTGTTTCCATGGCTACCCTTTGTTAGAATTCCTGCTGTTGGGATCATCTTTAATTCTGCAGAGGGTACCAGAGGGTGCCCAGCAATGGGATGGTTTGCTCTCAGGAGGGGATGGGTGCAAAGTCTTCCCCTGCACATACAAGCAGCACCTCCTTTGCTGGGCTCTGCTAAACCCTTCTCTTTCTCCCTCACCTTAAAGAAGGCGATCTCACATTTCTTTCTGTGCCTTCTTCTCCCTCCAGCAGACTTTCCCACTTCAGGGACACACTGCCACAACAGGCAAATTAATTAAGCCAAGAAACCTTAAAGAAAACACTGATCTTTTTCCCTGCTGCCAATTCAGGACAGTATAGCCAAGGGAACACTGGAATTCTTGCTCTGATCCTTCTGCTCACCCAGTGTTCAGTCTGTATCCTGCTAAAAATTCCAAACAAAGGAAAAACCAAACCCCAACCAAAACAAAACAACCCTGTCTCTTGGAACTGCTCCTAATTCAAAATAGAGATATTAATGTTGATGTTTCTGTCTCATGATATCTTTTTCTTTTGTAGATTCTCCCTTCCCCATGCAGGCAACAACATGTTGATGGGATGAAGTGTTAAATTTTGGTTGTTAGTATAGCTGTACTCATATGTCACAGTACCAGGAGTGTTGGGTTGGAGATTAAGTAGTATTTTCTACACATTCACATAAGTAACTGCAATAATAGGAAAAAGCTTCTGAAAGCCTAATGGTGGTTTGATAACACTGGTAACTTCTAAAAGTTTGCTTGTGTGTTTCTGTGAGTTTCCAAGTGTGTCACATATTGATCACTTGATTCCCTCCCTCTCCTCTGTGTTGAAATTTCACCTTCTTGTCAATGATGTGTGTCCAGAAGCAGAAGATTTCAAACCCATTAATGGGTATTTCTAACTTCTCGTTATCTCTCTCCCTTTGGAACTGGTTGAATATAGCTCGGGCTGAGGCTTTCTCTCTTGTCACAAAAAGGAGCAAAGCTCCTCGCAGCCTTTCCTCCTACTTATCTATTTCTGTAGCCATGAGGTACATGAGAAATCTCAGCTTCTGTTTTCTTCAATTTTCCGCTAAATTTCCTTTGAAGGTTATCTTCCCTGGAGGCTTCAACTGATCCATTTTCTTTTCATTTCCTTTTTTTTTTTTTTTTTTTGTCTCTTTTTGGCACTGTGTAATATGTTCATGTAAAGAAGAAAGGAGAGGAGAAGAAAGTAAACCTTTCTGCTAGCATAAAAACTCTTCAGTTCTTGCTCTGCTTCTGGGCTCTCTGCTTGGAGATCCTAAATACAGCCATGCCTCTCTTCTGGGCTGTAAAAGGGAATGCAGCTGTGAAGGATGCTATTTGAAGTAATTTTCCTTATGGACTTTTAATCAGGCCCTTTTGTAGGAGATCTGTTGTCCATATGTATATTCATGTAGTCATAGCTCTTTGCTTTATTGATTTAAAGTCAGTTTTAATTAGTCCTTACTTGTCTAATTCATCTGGAGCCAGTGCAGCTAAACCACATTTATCATATTTTGTAGAGGGTATGAGGTTAGGAGGGTAGTTCCTGCTCCATCAAGCAGGCTGGTTTTGCTCTAGGGTGGGAAATCAACACTCCTGCCCGAGGTCTCTGCCAGGACTGAGCAGTCAGGTGAGGAGCAGAGCCTGGAACAGAGCTGGTGCTGGGAGCTGAAATGGAGCGAGCCTGGGTGCTTGTGGTGTCCCACACCCAAGGAACCCTTCCCTGTGTCCCTGCTAGGCAGTGAAGATGGGTTGTGTTTGAGCTGTTCTCTCCTGATGGAGCTCATCCTCATTTCCAGAATGAATTGATGGCATCTTTTCCTGAGCACACTCTGCCTCAGCTTTTACTTTTGCCTTCAACACTCAACGTAGAGTTTTCAAGCACATTCATCTTTTGACAATTTGACCCCACTTTCTCAGCCACTCTTCTGGACTTTTTAATATTTTCTGACTGTACCTGAGTGTGTCTGTGAGCTGTCTGAGAGTTTGGTGAGTATTTGGAAAGCATTTATTTACACATTTCCCAGCATGTAAATAACCAAAGGGATGGGTAAGTCACAGTCCGTACCTCAGAACTAATTTGGGGAGATTATTGCATCTCTCCAATTCAGAACCTCTCTTGTCCAAGAATCAACCTCAGACATGCTGAGAGCTGTTTGTGTTACAGGAAGACGTGATGCAATGCATTTCAGATCAGCCCTGCTCCTGTCACAGGCTGTCTGAGGGGGCTGTAGGATGGCTGGCACCACAAAGTTTCCTCAGATTCTGGGCACTCTGTGCTAGAACCTCTGTCTGATGCAAACCTGCACTTTATATTGACACCAAAATTTCCTTTGCAGGACAAAGGGTTTGGCCTGTAGATTTCTCAGCTGAAAAGCACAACCATAAAATCCATGAGAAAAGCAAGTTTTCTGTTCACAGCAGAGCTAATGTAGCTTTCCTATATCTATTTGTATCTTCCTCACGTGCTCGTATCCACACTGCTTTTCCTTCTGCTTTTATAAGACTTTCTAGTTCCCTTTCTGTATTTCTCTGGACAAGCAGCAGTATTTTGGCTAATGTAGAGTTATGGAGGGCTGACTGGTAGGTCAGTACTGATGCCCTTGTTAGTCTGCCTGTTCTTTCATAGTACCCGTTTTTCCTCTCTGTGTGACTGCTTGCTCGGGTTTCTGTCCTCCAGCCAGCTGATTTGCATGAAGGAAAAAAAAATCTCAAGTAGTATGTCAAATTTGGCTGAAATCAGTATTAACAGGAGTATCACTTTGCTGCTTATGCTGAAAAACTTCAGTGTGCTCCTTTTTGGCCCCAAGTCATCTTATGTTTTATTGAAATATTTGCCCATGAGCTTTAAAAGATACCAATAATTGAGCTTTCATCCTCTTTTTTTTTTTTTTTTTTCCCTGTGGAATTTTATTTATTCATAGGGGAGCAATCTGATAGCTTATATAGCATGTAGACCATTGGCTATATGACTTTAGTAGAAGGTCATTGTGCAGAAGATTAATAAAGGTATTTGACTGTTCTGCATTTCCTCTTTATTCATTGTATGAGCAGTGTTGACATGTGCAGTACACTGATACAGATTGTACTCTTTCATCCAACTACACACAGTCCTATTCTCCCTGTGTTTTGCCTTTAAAGTGAACCACTTGTAGTTGTGAATGATGTGCTTTATTTTATTAATGGTATCTTTGCTGCAGGCTGTAGCATTGACTTTCTTTGTCCCCATGAAGTCTTTTTTATGACAATGAGAATATATGACTTAGTGTTTGTTTCAGCAACAGGGAGGCAACTGTATTTTGCTTGTACTCATTTTTTCAGTCTCAAATTCTTTGTCCATTCCCAAAATAGACAAAATGGGCTGAAGCATATGCAAAGATCCTCATTTCAAACTTACGATTATCTATTGGAACACTATTTTTAACTGGAGACAACAGCTCAAGAAAACCAATGCATTCCTTGAGCATATCCTTAGGTTTCATTGAAATCAGTCTAAGATTTTGGGGCAAGTTCAGTAACCCCAGCCTGTTTAATTCCTAAAGTTAACTAGGACTGCAAATCACTGTGTTTCTGGACTGCACATAAAGAGAGAGCCCGGGGCCCTGCAGGGGGTTTGCTAGGAAGGCAAATCCTTGTTGTCTCCAGCTGCAGCAAGGATTAGGATGTAATTGTATAGGCTGGACATTGTCCAGGGGATCAAGAAACCCTTCTCCAAGAGAAAGTGGCCTGGTGCTTTTATTGACCCCTCATCACCAGGGCTGCCCTTCAGAGCCCTGTGCAAAAAGTGGCAATGCTGCCAGAGGAATTCCCTGCAAACCTCATCCCGCAGCTCTGGCTCAGCGCTGGGTCCAGCCCAGCTCTCACCAGCGCCGTTTCCTGCCCACATTGGTGCCACTTGGAGACCTTCCACTGCAAATATTGATCCAGCTTACACTGCTTTGTTGATGAGATCTGAGGAGATGACAGCGTTTGGCCTCCTGGCTGCATGCTGTTACAAATGATTACAATGTGAATCAGATCCTGCACCTACCTGCAAGGCACCGCGTTTGGGATTCTTTTCCATCCCCTGCCCACGCAGTCTGTAGCCCAAAGATTCTACCTGGGTAGGGAAACGTGCTGCTGGAGGGATCAGGCTGCAGACTGCCTTCTGGTTTGTGTTTCTGTCTCGAGCACATCAGCTTTTTCTGTTCATTATGTGCTTACAGGAAGGCCTTGGGTGAGGGGCAGTGTCTGGAGGTCTTTTGGCTCCAGCCGTGTCACTGCTTGCTCAGCTCCGTGTCATGATTCACAGGCCTGCATTCTTTGCACTGAATCAGACAACAGAGGTGCAAAAGGTCTGTTGGGTCATCTAGCACACCCTTTGGTGACTCTGCCTTTCAGGATCTAAGTGCAGTTTCTATTCTGCTTAGGAGAAAAAAGGAAGCAGGATTACACAGTGTCTCTGCAGGTCCGGATTGCTGTGTGAACCCAGGTCTTTGGTCCTTTATGCTCCTGGAGAGCTTTAGGTCCTTATAGTTTCAAAAAATCGTATTGTTTCTTTTTTTTTTCCTGATCATGTGTGAGTGGATACAGCAAAGGCAAAATAAAAGGCACAGTGCATTGAGTAATCAAAGGGGAAAACCTTTCTAAATTGTGAGGTTTGGGGATTTGTGCCACCTGTTCTTTTCCATCACTCAGGGACAAATACAGCACATGTGCATCTTCCCTGGCTTATTTGTCCTGACATTCCCTTTTTTGCTGCACTTAAAAGCATTGTTAGAATTGATATTACTCTGATGGGCCTATCCAGGGTCTTGTTGATTGTCTCACTTAAAAGAAACTGGTGAAAGAGGTACTGCTAGGAACAGACGTTGTTCATTTGAGAGGCCAGTAGTCTTCCTTCAGCACTAAACTGAGACTCACTCCATGCTCTTACAGCTTACATCCTCCTTTGCTCACCAAGGTGTTTTTCATGATTACACTGCTGCACTTGGTCAGGGTGACTTCCCTCTCTCCTTGCTCCATGCCCCTCCTTGACATTGTGTGTGCCTGTGTCCAAGAACAAAGGCAGGATTCGGACAAAAACCTCCTGCCACACTCAGGTTTCTAGCTAGGCTTGCATTTCTGCTTGACTTTGTGGGCTGTATTTTGGAGATTATTTCAAGTACCAGCTCTCAAAGAGGAGTTTAAAAACTCTTGATTTCCTAAAGCCATTTAAAAAAATAAGGTCAGTGTTTAAATCCCATTGATTTAGTGAGGTATATATATCCCTGGCAAGAATCAAACAAGATTATTACCTGGTTGTCAGCAAGACCTGAATGGAAGTTTGTCTTGCTGGGCTCCATAAATGCATGGTGGGAGACAACCTGTATGTGGAAGGATTCACTGTTTGAGGATTTGTTTGAGGAATCCACCGTTTGAGAAATCTGCTCTTTGAGGAATTCACTGCAAAAAAGGCTAAACAAACCAGAAACAGTAAAAGTAGCAGATTCAAAGCAGCACACAAATCAAGCTGGAAGTCTGACTTGGAAACCCATTTTTTCCAGGTGTGCCTAAGGCCCAGGTATTCCATCCCAGGTACTCTGTTGCATAATTTAAAAAAACATTAAAACAGTATTTAAAAAAAAAAAAAAAGCTGATGGCCTTAAGTCCATCATGCAGGATTTTCATTTCACTTCATTTCATGCTGAGGAGACTCATTGGATGAAAGGTGAAGTTATCAAATCTAACACAGGAGCCTTTCTTCTCAGTGGAAGAGGGAGTTGCTGCCAGCTTGTTTGGATAACAGCAGCTAGCCAAGCCTGTGTCCTGAAGTGTGCTTTGACCCTCAGCAGTTCCAAGTTCTCCAGCTGGATCGTGGCAGGCACGGTGGGAGCCTGGGTTTGCAAGAGCTTCATGTCTGACCCTCTCACCAGCCCTAGTGTGGTGGCAGCCTGGACTTTCTCTTGAGGAGCACACCAAAGAAACAGGTGCAAAATAATTGCAAGTTACAAGTTAGGGTTAATTTGTGTTTCGTTTGCTGGATAGCAAGACAAAAAGGATAACAGTGAAGGCCCTTCTTCATTTTCCTAAACAGGTCTGAAAAGTCCTTTGAAATTGGGCTACTTAAGGGAAAAAAATCTCCTCAGAATCTCACTGCCCAGGAGAGGCACCTGTGATTTCAAACAGTATCTGTCCTCTCCCAAACCCAAAAATAACCTAATGATGCTGTCAGGCAGAGGAGTGCTTGTACCTCCTCCTAGCACAGGCTGCTCTGAGTTGGAGCTGCTCTCTGCAGTGTCCCAGTGGGGTTGCAAGCAGGACAGTGGCAGTAGGGATGTGGCTGCCAGCGTGGAGGATAACAAAATAGTGACTTCTGTCCCCTTTCTGTTGCAGCTCTGCATCCCTCTTCCCATAGTGTGGGGACCCTTTAACCCAACCCTGTTTCTCTTGAGTAAGTGATGTGTAAAAAATGAGGGAGGGGTTGGTTTTGGTTTTAGTCAGCAGCAGAGTTTTGTGTTTTATTTATGTTTGAGGGAGTAAAAAATTCATGTCCAATTGCTCAGGGTGGGAGATCTTGCCAATATTGTTCTGGTCATGCCTCAAGGCTATTTGGGAATTCAGTTAATGAAGTCCATGCTAACAGCTAAAGATCCATACCTAATAAATGCTTTTTAGGGTTCTTCTAAATCTGTGAATCTTTCTTAATGTTTTAAGTTTTGCTTTAATAAAACTAGGGATTTTTTAAACACAGCATCTTCCCCCACATGTTGGTGACCTGAGTTTGTAGTTTAGGGGCCCAAGAGTGGCTGGAGGAGAAGACATTTCCCAGAGAAGTGAGTGCCCAGGTCTACTGGTGACATTTCTAAAGGCTGCACTTGCCCTGCTGTAGGACCCATTCAAATGAGAAATTATTAAGTTTCCAGGCTCAGATTTTTTGTTTTGTTTTGTTTTATTTGCATTTTCCTTACTTGTGCCTATAAAGCCATCCTAGAGTGTTGTGAGGAATCATAAAATGTTCTTCATTCTCTGGGGCTGAACAGGTCCCATCCAGGGAGACCTCCTACCTGGCTTATTTCAGCTTACCTTTCACAGAAAATTCAGGGTTCTCAGCAGCTCAAACCCCTATGTTTTTACTGCATCTGCTTGATTGTATCTAAAATAGGTAAAATAATACAAACCTAAAATTAGATAAAATTATTTTTACTGGAAAATGTTTGGCTTGGAGTTCTTAGTCTGTTCATTGATGTCTGTCTCTGAAAGGGCAGATGAATCTCACATTTCCAAGAAGACTATAAATACAGAGCAGTGCAGTCTCATTTACTAATATTATGAAGCTAATTTGTCTGTAAATTCAATCCTACATCTATCTATCTAAACCATCAAGTAAAAAGTCACCATGCCGGGAGACTGAGTTCCCAGCAAATGTTTAAGCAGGAACACAGGTCTCTACTCTTCTCTTCCTGTAAATCACAAAAATAGTGTCCTCTTGAAGCTCTGAAATTAGAAAAACTTTGTAGATTCGGTATCTACTGTTGTTTAAAGGCACCTTTATATATACCCTTTGAATTTCTCTCTGCTTTGTGAGTTCTGTGTGTTTAAAGATTACAGAATTTTCCTGCAGGTAAAAGCAGAAAAGTGTCTTTTCTGTTATTAATTTTAAAAGAATAAGCAGAGAGAGAGAAACATTTGATAGTCTGCCTGGTGCTTTCCCACTAATTGAGTGATAATATACTATTCTAGATATCTTGAGCAACTCATCAAGCATTTCAGCACTAAGCAGGCCACTAATGGATGCAGAATTAGTCCCCAGTAAAATACAATAATCTTTACTGGAAATGGTAAGCCTGTGGCAGTGTACTCTAGTGGAGGGTGGCAGGGATCTACCTGAGGTGGAATTTGGTGAGACATACAATTTATTGTCACTGCCTTACAAGATGTTCCAGGAATTTCTTCTGATTCTCTGAACTTTCCCTCACGTCACCCAACTTTGACTCAGAGCCCAGACTGCAAAATGTAGTTTGGTTTATGAGATAAGGTTTTCAATTTCAACTTTAACAGAATTAAGTATTGACTTGACATTTTTACAGATTCTGACTCGTGGGATGAGTTGACTGATTAAAATGAGGACAAGCAATCTACCAGAGTGTGAAAAACAATGATGAATAGTGAAGAAATAATGACTGATAGTAATTAGGGAAGATTATATCATGTCTGTGGCTCTGAAAGACCTCATACTGAATGATCTGCAAAAGTTAGTTAGAAGACCCTTCCATGAAAAAGCAGAAAATTCCAGTGAACTTCTTAAATGTGGTTGACATGAGAGTTTATTTAGTGCAGATCTTATTACATCAGGTGAGTATTTAGCAGAGGTGTACAACATTAGTTCCCACATTTCTCCTCCAGTGAAGAGGCAAGGACAAGGCTCACTTGCATGTCTGTTTAAAATTTGAACTCTACTCTGCTTTTTTCATAACCTTTAGTATTACTTTCCATTATCTAACTTTTGAGTGACTGCTGAATAAATCAAAACAAAACAAAACATAAATGATGAAAAGGTGCTATAACAAAATGTATTGGGTGGGAACCTTGTCACAGCTTTTAGAAGATGGAGACTGAGCAAGTAAGGAGCGGCATCCTCAAAGTCCTGGCTTCCTGTTAGACTTTATTTGCTTTTTTGTTGCTATTTTCTTGCCTGCCCCTGTCACTCTTTCTTCTTTAGTCTCTCCACTGTGTCAGAGCCAACCCCTAGACTGTGAGCTTCTGCACTGAATCTGTCTGACTGAGCACAGAGTTTGTCTACATTTTTTAATTCCTTGGAAGTGGTGTAATTTATATTAAATATCTCTATGTTGTATTCAGAAATAGACTCTTAGTTTCTGTCTGATATTCCTGGGCAGTACCTTAACTCAAACAGTAATCTGGCAGCCATATGGAACCTGTCAGCAGATGACCTTTGCAGCTAACTTTTTAGAACCAGATTTGTCATCTTTTGTTCCTCTCTATAAAATTTGACATGCGCTATCCATAGCCCCAGTCTACACCAAATTATACCTTGGAACCATGGGGAGGCAGCATGAGGAAATATTGTAAAATCTCTGCAATAACAGCAGATGGGGGAAAAAACCTGCTTTGCTCCCAAAGGCAAAATATCTGGGCACAGAGACAAGTATCATTTATAGCAAGAGTTGATAATATTTTAATTTTTGTATTCACTTGCTTCCCTCTGGAAAATGTTGCTTGCTTTTAAGGGTGTATTTTAGTGACACTGGGGAAACTGTGAAGTGGTTCAATATTGAAATGGATACTTCTTCTGGACTTCCTTCTCTCCTTCATATTCTTCCATTTCCTTTGCTCCAGTGTCTTGGCTTTATTCCTGCTACGTACATGATAGGAATGATCTGATATTGTATATTGGAATATTTTGATGTTCAGAGGTTTTCAGCTGTTTTTATTCATGTTCACTAGCTTCTCACTCTCTGTTGTTTGGGGTTTTTTAAACTTAAAATTAGCTTAACCTTTGACACTATTTCCCACCTTCCAGTACCTCCCTCCATTGCTCTCCTCCTTTAATTTGGCCCTTAACCATGCCTTTAATGATGTCCTGAACTTTTAAATCTTGTTCTTTCTTTTTCTGTTTGACAATGCCTAGGGAAAGGTTCTAAGGTAAGGATTATGTGTGATTAACAGTGTCCAAGGAGAAGCCTCAGGACACTTCCATGAATTTCTGATGCACAATACCTTTTTATTCTCTTTACTTAAGGGAAACAAGCTACTACAATTCTCAGATTATGTTCCCAGCACACCTACTAGCTATTTACCTTAACCTGTGGGATAATGGGTTTTCATTTTGTCCTCTTAGAGATGATGAGCATCATGAGAACTCAGTGCAAAATCTTGGTATGAGGGGCAAGTAGCCAATTCTAATAGAGGGGTCTAACCTTGATTACTGTCATCTCCTTCCTTTATGCCTGGCATGTGCTACAGCTCTTGGAAATTCTCAGCAATTACTCCTTTCCTTGCTGTTACTGCTATTTCTGTTTTTACAAATGCATCAAATACAGCTTGAGGACACATTTAATAGACAGTATATTAGCCTGATACATGACCTCTGATCTCAGACATTTATGATCTCAAAAAGCCTTCCATGAGCTGTAATTCTGTCTCCAATGTGCTTGAACAAAATCTCGGATTTAGCACACTGCTGCTGAAGAAAGGAGATGGTGGCAAAGACACAGGGCCTCAGTGAGAACAGTTTCTCAGAAAAGCTTTATGGAAAGAAAGGGGGAAACAGCAGTGATGATGGAAGTGAGATTGTGTCAATCACTGAAGCTGGGAAACATGAACACAAAGGAAGGAGACCAGCAAAGGAATTCCTTGGACGAGTGGACTCCAAGACAGTATGAAGGGAAAGATGACTTACTGTTAGAGCTCTACTGTGTCCAGCCTAGGGAAAAGTAGGGAATTGCTGTGAGTGGTTTGGGAGCCTGTGGAGGGAGTTTAGAAATAATCCTATTGAGTGGGGATCCAGCTTTCCTGGCAGGGGATGTCTCTGGGAAGATTTGAACTGAAGAAATGAGTGCTGGTGAAGGAACGCTTCAGATGCCATGACTGCTGAGTGAGGTGAGGAAGACTGGGATAGGGAGCAGGTAGAGAGAAAAATAGAATCTATTTACTGGAGGTTTGTGATGGGGTGGACACGAGCTGCTTTTTATTGAATCAATAATTGTCACTGCAGCTACTGTGTAAGTGAATCTACTCTTTATCCCTAATGAGTACATCAGTGAAGTCATGGCTGGCTATTCCATGGCTGCAGTTCCATGGCTGCAGTTCCATGGCTGCTGTTCCATGGCTGTAGTTCCATGGCTGCAGTTCCATGGCTGCAGTTCCATGGCTGCAGTTCCATGGCTGCTGTTCCATGGCTGCTGTTCCATGGCTGCAGTTCCATGGCTGCTGTTCCATGGCTGTAGTTCCATGGCTGCAGTTCCATGGCTGTTCCATGGCTGCAGTTCCATGGCTACAGTTCCATGGCTGCAGTTCCATGGCTGTTCCATGGCTGCAGTTCCATGGCTGCAGTTCCATGGCTGTTCCATGGCTGCAGTTCCATGGCTGTAGTTCCATGGCTGCAGTTCCATGGCTGTTCCATGGCTGCAGTTCCATGGCTACAGTTCCATGGCTGCAGTTCCATGGCTGTTCCATGGCTGCAGTTCCATGGCTGCAGTTCCATGGCTGTTCCATGGCTGCAGTTCCATGGCTGTAGTTCCATGGCTGCAGTTCCATGGCTGTTCCATGGCTGCAGTTCCATGGCTACAGTTCCATGGCTGCAGTTCCATGGCTGTTCCATGGCTGCAGTTCCATGGCTGCAGTTCCATGGCTGTTCCATGGCTGCAGTTCCATGGCTGCAGTTCCATGGCTGTTCCATGGCTGCAGTTCCATGGCTGCAGTTCCATGGCTGTTCCATGGCTGCAGTTCCATGGCTGCAGTTCCATGGCTGTTCCATGGCTGCAGTTCCATGGCTGCAGTTCCATGGC
Source organism: Dicaeum eximium (assembly GCA_013396995.1). NCBI lineage: Eukaryota > Metazoa > Chordata > Aves > Passeriformes > Dicaeidae > Dicaeum > Dicaeum eximium. The sequence goes on from VWZP01000206.1 coordinate 997,292, forward strand.
TGTTCCATGGCTGCAGTTCCATGGCTGCAGTTCCATGGCTGTTCCATGGCTGCAGTTCCATGGCTGCAGTTCCATGGCTGTTCCATGGCTGCAGTTCCATGGCTGCAGTTCCATGGCTGTTCCATGGCTGCAGTTCCATGGCTGCAGTTCCATGGCTGTTCCATGGCTGCAGTTCCATGGCTGCAGTTCCATGGCTGTTCCATGGCTGCAGTTCCATGGCTGCAGTTCCATGGCTGTTCCATGGCTGCAGTTCCATGGCTGCAGTTCCATGGCTGTTCCATGGCTGCAGTTCCATGGCTGCAGTTCCATGGCTGTTCCATGGCTGCAGTTCCATGGCTGCAGTTCCATGGCTGCTGTTCCATGGCTGTATCATGGCTGCAGTTCCATGGCTGCAGTTCCATGGCTGTTCCATGGCGGCAGTTCCATGGCTGCAGTTCCATGGCTGCTGTTCCATGGCTGCAGTTCCATCTCTGCAGTTCCATGACTGCTGTTCCATGGCTGCAGTTCCACGTCTGACAGTTCCATGGCTGCAGTTCCATGGCTGCTGTTCCATGGCTGTTCCATGGCTGCAGTTCCACGTCTGGCAGTTCCATAGCTGCTGTTCCATGGCTGCAGTTCCAAGGCTGCAGTTCCATGGCTGGCAGTTCCAAGTGGAGTTGAAGGGCTGCTGCAAACCAGACTGCAGCTCAGCTTTCCCGTTTGTTCAGCGTCATCATATGTGTGGTGGGTTTATTTGCTTTTCTCATTCTACTGATTCCTCTTTCAGCTACTGAAGGGGATGAGGGGTAGAGTATTATCTGTGTTGTTGGTGTTTCTTATATGTGTTATTTAAGGAATGTCAAAGTTCACTAGCAACTAGTGCAAACTTTCTGGGGAGGTGCTATCTGGATCTGGAAGACTCAGGAAGCTTTGCTCTGTAAGAATGTAGGGATTGAATTGCAGCCCTTGTGCTTCATTTCTCCTAAGCTTGGCCTTTAATAGGAAATAAATAAATAAATAAATGAACATAAATATTAGTTGCTGGATCACAGACTACCTCCTGTCTTATATTTATAAATATTATTTCATTAGTAGTAGTGAATTAAATTCAAACATTCCATTGCAGCAGTGGAGTGTGAAGAAAGCTTCTAAAAGCTGAAACCCAGCCTCTGTGGCAATATCAAAGGAAGGTCCTGGGGACACTGTCCCAGTTCACGTGCCATTTCCACAACTAAGATAAGGTAAGTGATCCTGCTGCCTGTGCCCTGTGGCTCGCCCTCCAGAGGAGCAAAGCCATCTCCATGTAAAGGTGAAATGGAACTGCCTCT
>VWZP01000207.1:19906-57479 GCA_013396995.1 Dicaeum eximium
GGGTTGGGGGGAGGATTTGGGTCTCCTGGGAAGGATTTTGGGGGTTCCAGGGTGGATTTGGGTCTCCTAGGAAGAATTTTGGAGGATCTCAGCTAAGATTTGGGGATCCTCGACAAGATTCCAGGAATTCCAAGCAGAATTTTGGGGATTTTGAAGAACTTTTAGGGTTCCTAAATCGGATTTTAGGGTCGGGGGGTCTGACAGCAGCACCCAAAGCTTTGTTCCCTGAAGCCACCCCAGGATTTTTGGCTGTTTCCCTCAGCTTCACACCCATTCCCGTTATCCCATTCCCGTTATCCCATCCCGGGTTTATCCCATTCCCGTTATCCCGTCCCAGCCCCACGCACCCCCCACGCCGCCATAGCTCCCAACCCGGAAGTCCCGCCCACCCACAGCCGCGTAGCCAATCAGAGCGCGGCGTTCGCCAGACGGACAACAGAAGGAACCAATCGCCGCACAGGATTGAAATGAGGGACGGGCAGCCCAGCCAATGGGAGCCGGCCGGACACTCCCTGCCTCCCCCGGGGCTTCCCCCACCTGTTTTTCCTGCCCGGTCTCCTCCGTGAAGGCGCCGGTACCGAGCGGAGCTGCCATGGCGGCCAGAGGGGGCTCCGCGCTCCCTCCGCTGCGTCCGGCCCCGCGCCCTGCTCCAAAATGGCCGCTACCGCCTCCACCGCCTCAGCTGTGTGATTGACAGCAGCGCTACCCAATGAACGCAGAGAAGCGGCCGCAGTGACATCACAACTGACCAATCAGTGCGCGCGGGAGGCGGGGCAAATAGAGGAGGCAGCGCACACAAAAGGGCGGGGCAAACATGACTGACACGAGCACTGACCAATGAGAAACGAGAAACAGCGTGTGGGCGGAGCAATGGGCGGAGCTTCAGGTGCCGCTGTCCCGGAGGGTCGCGGGTTCGAATCCGGGGACGGGAGGGTGCGGGGACAGCGCAGGACCGGGGACAGCGCAGGACCAGGGGGTGCGGGGACAGAGCGGGACCGGGGGATGCGGGGACATTCCCTCGGCCCCGCCTTGGAAAGGCGCCAGGGGGAGGAGGGAGCTCAGCCCCATCAGCTGGGACACCAGTGCCACCAGTGCCACCAGCACTCCCAAGGGACACCCTGCCCCTCCCCAGCACCCCTGGGAACGCCAATCCCGGCAGCTGCACCCACTGAAACACGGACAGACCCCGCAGCTGCAGAGAAACACCTTTAAGTGAACTACAGGATAAAGTGGGGGAGGAAGGAAGGGGGTTGTGAACAAAAATAATCACAGTTTCAATTCTTTTCTTACTAGAAAGAGCAGCTGAGCCGTGGGGGCATAACCTGGGGGGCTTTGCAGAGACACTCAGGGGAGGTTTGGGTGGTCCTGCTGCCCACCACCCCCAAACCAAGCTCAGGAGGGTGAAACTTCTCCCAGGGAACCCCCAGGGCTCACAGGCAGGTCCTGGCTGTGGGAGAGGCACCCAGGAGAGTGTCCCAGTCTGGGGTTTGGCTCTCAGAGCAGCTCCCAGTCAGGCTCTGCCACCCCCAGCTCTGTGCTGGCCTCAGAAATAAATCCCCAAGGGCAAGGAGTGAAGATTTGCTGCTGCCTCTCACTCCTGTGATGGTGGGGGGCTCTCCCCTCCCACCCTGCCTGGGGAGGGGAAAGCAAAAATCCCCTGGTCCCTCCTCAGGCTGAGCCCACCCAGAGCCCCAGGAACTCCAGATCCCTCTGAGAGAGGAACTGAAGGGTCCCCACACCAAGGGGCTCCCCCACACCCTGTGCAGGAGGATTTTAGGACTTATTAAAGGCAGCCAGGACAGCCCAGATCATCTCCTGGAGAACTCCAGATCCCTCTGGGACACCCTGGCTCCCACCAAGGGAGATTTTAGGACAGCCCAGATCATCCCCCAGGAACTCCAGATCCCTCTGGGACACCCTGGCTCCCACCAAAGGGAGATTTTAGGACAGCCCAGATCATCCCCCAGGAACTCCAGATCCCTCTGGGACACCCTGGCTCCCACCAAGGGAGATTTTAGGACTTATTAAAGGCAGCCAGGACAGCCCAGATCATCTCCATGGTGCCCCTGCCTTTGGCAGCTTCCACTTCAGGGTCCATATCCAGCAGGTCCTTGGTCCTGTTCATGGCCAGGTCATATTTTTCATCAGCCAGGCTGGCAAAAACGTTCTCCAGCACGTCAGAGGCGTGGGCCAGCACCAGCAGGGCCAGAGTTCTGCGTTCCATGCGCTGGGGATCGTTGACCCAACGCTCCAGGACGCTCTCCTGGAGTTTCTTCACCAGGCGTTGCTTCTCTGAGGTGTTGCTGACGGGGTGTGTGGTCATGTCAAAGAGGAGGAAGTTTTGTTTTTCTGTGGTCAGGATTCCTTTCTCCACCAGAGCCTTGGCCAGGCGCTCCCGCACGTTGCGGAGTTGGTACTGAAGTTTGAAGGGGTTCCAGGTTTCTCCTGAGGGGAGGGAGATTCTGTTCAAGATTTGTTTCCCAATTCCAGACTCCTTTCATCATCCTGTCCCTCTGTCCTGCACGGACACAGCTGTCCCATTGCTCCAAACCAGAATCAGCTCCCTTGGAAAGCATCAGCTGAGTGTTGCTGAACCTCAGGGAACAGCAAATTCCCTCCCTGGGCTTTTTTTGGGCTCCCTCCTCTCCCACAGGCAGCAAATCCCAGGGCAAATCCCTTTCCAAAGCCTCTTCCCCAAGCTGGGTGAGGCTCAGCAGGAATTAAATGGTCCAAGATTTCCACCGAGCTCCCAACAAAAAAATACCCAGAAAATCCCTTTGCCTCCCCATCTCCAGGAACAGCCCAGGGATCCAAGGCCAGGCCAGGGACAGAGGTTTTGGAGGGATTTGGGGGTCCAGGGTGGTTTTGGGGCTCTCACTCAGCCCCTCCTCTCCCACAGGCAGCAAATCCCAGGGCAAATCCCTTTCCAAAGCCTCTTCCAACCATGGCTCACCCCAAGCTGGGTGAGGCTCAGCAGGAATTAAATGGTCCAAGATCTCCACCGAGCTCCCAACAAAAAAATACCCAGAAAATCCCTCTGACTCCACATTCAGCCTTCCCCTGCTCTCCTCATCTCAAGGAACAGCCCAGAGATCCAAGGCCAGGCCAGGGACAGAGGTTTTTGGAGGGATTTGAGGGTCCAGGGTGGTTTTGGGGCTCTCACTCAGCCCCTCCTCTCCCACAGGCAGCAAATCCCAGGGCAAATCCCTTTCCAAAGACTCTTCCCCAAGTGGGTGAGGCTCAGCAGGAATTAAATGGGAGCAAGGTCCCAACAAAAAAATACCCAGAAAATCCCTCTGCATTCAGCCTTCATCTCCAGGAACAGCCCAGGGATCCAAGGCCAGGCCAGGGACAGAGGTTTTTGGAGGGATTTGAGGGTCCAGGGTGGTTTTGGGGCTCTCAGACCCTCCCCTCCCACCTGGCAAAGCTCCCAGTGGCCACAGGTCCCAGGGCAAATCCCTTTCCAAAGCCTCTTCCAAGCATGGCTCACCCCAAGCTGGGTGAGGCTCAGCAGGAACTAAATGGGAGCGAGGTCCAAGATTTCCATCAAGCTCCCAACAAAAAAATACTGAGAAAATCTCTTTGCCTCCTCATTCAGCCTTCCCCTGCTCTCCTCATCTCCAGGAACAGCCCAGGGATCCAAGGCCAGGCCAGGGACAGAGGTTTTGGAGGGATTTGGTGCTCCAGGGTGATTTTGGGGCTCTCCCCTCTTTTTGGGGCTCCCTCACCACCCGATCCTGCAGCTCTGGATGCAGAGGGTGCTGCCGGACCTGAGATCCTGGATGGATTTTGGTGAGTTGGGCTGGGTCTGAGGGATATTCAGACAACCCCAGAGGGAGCTGGGACACCAGAATTCCCAGCTGGCCCTACCAGTGAGCAGCTCAATCCAGGTCTGCACCGTCTCCGCCACCTCCGTGGCCTTGATGTGCCGGAGGGTCTCGTCCAGCAGCACATCCCCGGTGGGAGCATCTGACTTGAGCAGCACCTGTGAGGAGCAGGGAGGACAGGAATGAGCTGGAGGCAGAGCAGATCCTCCTCCCAGAGCCTGCAGGGTGTGGGCAGAGCCTCACCTTCCTCTCCAGCAGCCTCTTCTTGCGCAGGGACAGCGGCTCCAGGTGGATGCGGCCGCGCAGAGCCAGCTCGATGAGGATCCCACCCCGCAGCCCCGAGGAGATGCAGTCGTTCCAGAAGGAGGTGTAGCCCTGGGGAAGGAATTTTTACTCTGCTCAGCCTCTTGTCCAGCTTGGATCCTGCTCAGGAGTCTCTCCAAGGTTTCTCAGATTTCTAAAGGGAGGGAGAAGCTCCCCTGCAAACTCTGAGCAGTCCAGGCTGTGCCCTGCTTGCACCCACAAGGGGCACACCCAGCCCCAGGGTGGAAAAAATCCACAGAAAAGTGAGAAAAGTGGGATTATTATCCCCTGTCCAACCTGGCCTTGAGCACTTCCAGGGATCCAGGGGCAGCCACAGCTCCTCCCCACCCTCACAGGGAGGAATTTCTTCCCAAAATCCCATTTAAACCTCCTCTTTGTGGATTTGAAGCCATCCCCCCTTTGTCCTGGCATTCCAGGCTGTTGATGGGGCCTCATCTTGAGAGCTCCAAAGGCAAAGAATTTGGGAAATACAACCCACAAAGAACCAGGAATTGAAACAGGAATTTGGCCCAGAGGGAGAAGAGGATAAGGGAGATCAGACACACAAAAAAGGGAGCAGCAAAAAGGAAGAGAATGGGCAGCTCCAACTTCCACTGTGCACAGGACAATCCTGGGCTGGAATTGCAGCCAGGGAGGAAAAAAAAAAAGCCCAGGGAGGGAATTTGCTGTTCCCTGAGGTTCAGCAACACTCAGCTGATGCTTTCCAAGGGAGCTGATTTTGGTTTGGAGCAATGGGACAGCCCAGGTGACCTTCCCCTTCCCCTTCCTTTCCTTTTCCTTCCCCTTTCCTTTCTCCTCTCCTCTCCTTTTCCTCTCCCTTTCCTTTCCTTTCCTTTCCTTTCCTTTCCTTTCCTTTCCTTTCCTTTCCTTTCCTTTCCTTTCCTTTCCTTTCCTTTCCTTTCCTTTCCTTTCCTTTCCTTTCCTTTCCTTCTGTTTTTGGATTTCAGGGCAAGGCAGGAGCAGCCAGGGCTCAGGGGGCTGGACTGGCACTGGAGGAGTGCCCAAGTGGGATCAAAGCCACGACCTGACACACCTGGAATGGGTTCCTGGTGGGAAATTCCCTTTCTGCTGCTCCTTCTCTGGATGGAAAACAGGGAGGGAAGGACTAAAAGCTGCCAGGATTCTGGAGAAAAGTGACCCAGCGAGCCCCTTCCCAAGGAAAACACCTTGGGAACCTGGAGTCTTGGTATTTTATGATTTTTTTGGGTGCAAACCTCCTGAGGTTTTATTCCCAGCAAATTCATAAAATACCAAGACTCCAGGAACCCTCAGGGAAGGATTTCCCTCCCCATGGGGGAATTCCCATCCTCAGGGGTCTGTTTGAGCAGGACATGTGGACACTGGGCTCGCCCAGCACAGAGAACCATAAAAGAAATGAAAAGTTTTATTTGTTTTCTTCATTTCCTTGTGAGGGAGGACAAAGCAACCTTTCATCCCTGCCCTCCTGGGTTTTGCTCATGGCTTTACAAACGAGCTCTCCAGGAAAGGGTGTGAAGATGAGCAAAGGTTTCAATTTCCTGCCCTCAAGGGCACACATTGCCCTTAGGAAATTTGAAATTCCAAACCAAACCAGTTGACAGCTCCTGGGTTATTTCCAGCTTTTAGAATCAGACTGGTTACAAAAGCCAGGCTGGTTTGCAGCCAGGTCCTCCTACATGGACAGACTGGTGCTTTAAATAATGAAATTACACATTGAATTTGGCAAAAATTGTCTTGTTTTTCCCCAGCCATCAAACCATGAGGGAACACCCAAGCTGTGAAAACAGAGCCCAGCTCAGGGCCAGGCTGCTCCCTCTGTCCTGAGCTGCAGGAATGTGGAAGGACAGGATGGAAAAGAAAAAAAAGAAAAATGTGACAAGGTTTTTCCCCGTATCTGTTGTGCTCTGCCAGGTTCCTGGTGGCTGAAGGGCTGTCCCTAAGATACATTAACCAAGCCAAGAACACCAAACACAGCCCAGGAAAAAAAAAGCAGCTCATGGCACCCCACTCCCAGGCAGCTCTCAAATATTTGCTCCAGGATTATTTGCATTGTGTTCCCTTTACAGCCCTGAGCTCCTGGCACTTCCTAGATGGCTCCCAAATCTTATCTGGGGCTCTCAGACAGGATTGTCACTCTGGAAAAGAAGGTTCAGGCACCTCACAAGGCCTTAATTCCACCCCTGAATAATGAAAAGGAGGTCACAGCTCCACCACAGCTCCTCAGGGTGGGAGACAGCTCCCACAGGAATAATTAGAGTTGGAAAAGATCTCCCAGATCATTGAGTCCTGTCTTGATCTGAAGCTGGAAAGCCTCTGCAGAAGCTTCTGCTGTGCCACTGTCACCCCAAGAAGCACCTTGGGCACCTGGTTGGCTTTCCCTGGTCTGCAATTCCCCATCCTCTTGTCAGAAATAGCAGATTTTAGAATTGTGGAATGGTTTGGGTTGGAAGGGACCTTAAAGATCAACTAATCCCATTTCCTGTAGTGGCAGGAACAGGTTCCAGCAAACCAGGTTGTTCCAAACCCCATCCAACCTGGCCTTGGGCACTTCCAGGGATGAGGCAGGGATGGAAGAACCTGTGCCAGGGCCTCACCACCCTCACACAGCCAAAGATTTCCCCAAGCTGGCCCAAAGATGGGTGCAGGGGTGAAGACAAAGCACAGGGACAGCACAGACAGCACCAGGCAGCTCAGAGAACTCAACATCTTCCCCTTGCCCACAGCTCCTTCCAGGCAGAGCTGATAAACCAGCTCCTAGCAGTTGATAATCAATTCTGTTTGACCAGGAGCCCCTTCCCAGCCCCCTGGGAACACCCAGCTCTGCAGCCTCCCCCACTGCTGCCAAGGAAAGCAGTGCCAGGCACGCAGGAGGAGCTCCCAGCTCTGACATTCCCACCCTGGAGCTGCCATCCCCACTCCTGCCTGGCCCAGGAAGCCACCAGAGATGCAGCTCCTGTTCCCTCTCCATTGTGGGTCCACCCTCAGCCCGTGCCTGCCTTCAGCTCCCAGCCCAGCTGCCTCTGCTGCCCTCTGCCTCTTCCCTCAAGAGCCACCTCTGCTCTTTTCCACATGAATTTTGAAAGAGCAGAGCAGTGCTCAGTGTCCCTGTGTGTCAGCTGGTGCTTTGGGACAGGAGAATGCTCAACCTTTGATAAACCAGCTCAGGCTCCTTCTACCTTGGAAAGAACAACCCCTCTTTGCTCTGCACAAGGCAGTGACACAACACCCCAGGGCACCCCTGACCTCCTGCCACTGTCCCCAAGGCAGAGCTGGTGGCACAGGAGTTATCAGCCATGTCCACAGCTCAGGTTGCCATCTCCTGGAAGAATTTGGATTGTTCAGCCTGGAGAAGAAAAGGCTCTGCATTTACCTAATTGTGGTCTTCCAGGACCTAATGGGGCTACATGAAAAATGGAGGGAGATTATTTACAAGGGAGTGGAGGGATAGGACAAGTGGGAATGGCCTCCCACTGCCTGAGGGCAGGGATAGATGGGATGTTGGGAAGAAATTATGCCCTGGCACAGGGTGCCCAGAGAATCTCTGGCTGTCCCATCCCTGGCAGTTCCCAAGGATGGAGCTTGGAGCAGCCTGGGATGGTGGAAGGTGTCCCTGCCATGGCAAAGGTTTGGAACTGGATGAACTTCAGAATCCCTTCCAACCCAAACCATTCCATGATTCTGTGGTTCTAAGAAGGTTCTAAGCAGGTTCTAGGCAGGTTCTAGGCAGGTTCTAAGAGTCTGAGGGAGAGCATTGAGATAGATTGGATGCATTTAATCCCTTCTGCTGCTCCCTGAGAGCCTCGAGAGCCCAGGCTGACCACGGCACCTTCCTCACCTCCTTGTCCTTCAGCCCCAGGAGCAGCACCTCCTCCATGAGCGTCAGGCGAATGTCTTTGGAGTCATCGGGCTCGTCCTCGTTCAGCTCTCTGTCCGCAGCCGCCTCCTCCTCTCCGTCCGGTTTCTTCTCCGAGTTCCTTCCCTCCGCCCGCCGGCCCCGGTGCGTGAGCGTCGTCATCTCCCGCTGCGGGCGGGCACAGCTTTGAACACGGTGCCGGTACCGAACCAAAACCCAAACCCAACCCCAAACCCACTGAAGACACCCAAACCCAAGCCCAAGGCACGCTCGCCGCTCGTACCCCGGCATTTGCAGCTCCCGGTTCCCAGAGGAGCGGCCCTCACCCCTGGGCGGGCTGGGCCCGGGGTTGTGAGGGGAGCCCCGAGGTTCAGAGGAGCCGCCGAGCCCCTGAGGCCGCACGGGCGGGTCCCGCAGCCGGAGGGACGGCAGAGTCCCCGCTACAGCCCCATCCCACCGCTGCCACCCCGGCCCAGCTCTGCCTCACCGCCCCCGGGCTTTGTCCCACCCCTCCGGCCCCGGTTCTGCTCCATCCCACCCCCGGGCCAGCCCCGCTCCACTTCGCCCCGCGGGTGAAGATTCGCCTCCCGCCTCTCACGAGGTCTGAGGGTGCCAATGCCCCCTCACCGCTGCCCCCTGCCCGGCCTCACCGCGGCCCGCCGGGTCCGCCCGCCCCACTCCGCTCCGGGGCCGCGGGCAGGAAAAGCCTCAGCGGGGCCGCCGCCGCTTCCTGGGCTCCGCTAGCCCCGCCCACGCCGCGGTTCTGACCAATGGGAGCCCGCGCGGGATGGAACAGCCAATGAACGCGGCCGGGATGGCCCGAGGGGCGGGGCTTCCTCCTGTCAGTCAGAGGGTGGCTCCGCCCCCGCCCGCGTGTCGGGTCCTGCTGTGTCCGGTCCCGTTCCCGTTCCTGGCCCGTGTCCCATTCCGTGTCCAGTCCCGTTCCTATCCTTGTCCTGTCCCGTGTCCCATTCCGTGTCCAGTCCCGTTCCTATTCTTGTCCTGTCCCGTGTCCCATTCCGTGTCCAGTCCCGTTCCTATCCTTGTCCTGTCCCGTGTCCCATTCCGTGTCCTGTCCCGTTCCTATCCTTGTCCTGTCCCGTGTCCCGTGTCCCATTCCGTGTCCAGTCCCGTTCCTATCCTTGTCCTGTCCCGTGTCCCATTNTCCCGCCGCTCCCGGGCCGCGCTGCTGCCGAAGGCGAACGCCGTTTAATAGAGCACTGATGACGAACATCCATTCTTCCTTTAAAAATCAAACCCGTCAAGAACCGTTCAGCTGTCCCCGCCCCTCACTCCTGAACGCTTTGGTGTGGCAGGACTCGGCCCCGTGCCCAGCCCGTGCCACAAATCATTCTCGGCACGGCCACGTTCTCCCGGTGCTCTCACACCTTGGAACCGGCACTGCCAGAGCTCTTGGTGGCACGGAGAGCTCAGAAATTCCTGCGTTCTGGAATTTAAGGCATGAAAAGGGCTTGTTCTCCACCTGAGTGTGGTGCTTCTGCTCTGCAAGAAATGCAAAGCATCCAACTCCTCCAACTGTCCCGGTAGGAAAAGCAAAAACTGGAACCCCAAAACTGTAACAGCCATAACTGACAGCCCCACGCTCTGGAAATCACCCCAAAACTGGGCAGGCAGGCTCTGGGTGAGCTCCTCAGCTCGGAATCACAGCCCAAAGGCACTGGAGAACCTCGTGCTGGGGGGATGAATCTCCTCCATCACCAGCAGGACCTGGAGCCGACCCACAAACCCCCAAATCCGCACAAAACGAGTTTGGAATTTTCAGCTGGGCTTCCTGACGTTTTCCTTTCTTCAAACACACTCCCAAGGGACTGCCAGTGGAGCAGAAGAGATCCTTAAAACCCAACAGTCACAGAGAACAACAGAAGGGGAGTGGAGAACCAGGCATGGCAGGAGGTGGGTGGCTAAAACTGCTCCTTGGGCTCGCTGAGCTTCCTCCTTTTGGGCAGCACATCCTGGCTGGAGGAGAGCTCAGTCTGCTGCACCTGCCAAGGAAAAGCAACACACAGAGTTACAGGAGCTCCTGGTGTCACCACACCCTCAGCAGGACACAGCTGGGACACATCCAGTCCCTGCCCAGATGTGCTGGGCCTGCAGGAACATCTGGATGTTGTTTCCTGCAGAACTGCCCAAGTGAAGGAAGGCTGGGATGCATTTCTGCTGGGATGCATTTCTGCTGGGATCTATTCCTGCTGCCACAGCTGCATCACAGAGCTGTGTCCATCAGGAACTGCAGCACAGGACAAGGGGAAGGGGTTCAGACTGAAAGAGGGGGAATTGAGGATGGAAATATGGGAGAAATTGTTTCCTGTGAGGTGAGGAGGCTCTGGCACAGATTATGCCATGGATGCTCCATCCCTGGAAGTGCCCAAGGCCAGGTTGGACAGAGCTTGGAGCAAACTGGGACAGTGGAAGCTGTCCCTGCCATGGTAGGGGTGGCACTGGGTGGGCTTTAAGGTCCCTTCACCCAAACTATTCCATGATTCCATGATTCCAAGGCAATGCTGGCTGCTCCCCTGCACCATTCCAGGGTTCTGCACCCTGCAGAGGCTGCTCAGCACCCAAAAACCTCCTGAGAGCCCAGTCCTGCTGCTTCTGACTCTTCCATGAAAATATGACAATNGCCGGAGGGACGGCAGAGTCCCCGCTACAGCCCCATCCCACCGCTGCCACCCCGGCCCAGCTCTGCCTCACCGCCCCCGGGCTTTGTCCCACCCCTCCGGCCCCGGTTCTGCTCCATCCCACCCCCGGGCCAGCCCCGCTCCACTTCGCCCCGCGGGTGAAGATTCGCCTCCCGCCTCTCACGAGGTCTGAGGGTGCCAATGCCCCCTCACCGCTGCCCCCTGCCCGGCCTCACCGCGGCCCGCCGGGTCCGCCCGCCCCACTCCGCTCCGGGGCCGCGGGCAGGAAAAGCCTCAGCGGGGCCGCCGCCGCTTCCTGGGCTCCGCTAGCCCCGCCCACGCCGCGGTTCTGACCAATGGGAGCCCGCGCGGGATGGAACNCCCGCCCCTCACTCCTGAACGCTTTGGTGTGGCAGGACTCGGCCCCGTGCCCAGCCCGTGCCACAAATCATTCTCGGCACGGCCACGTTCTCCCGGTGCTCTCACACCTTGGAACCGGCACTGCCAGAGCTCTTGGTGGCACGGAGAGCTCAGAAATTCCTGCGTTCTGGAATTTAAGGCATGAAAAGGGCTTGTTCTCCACCTGAGTGTGGTGCTTCTGCTCTGCAANTCTTGTCCCGTCCCGTGTCGCATTCCGTGGCCTGTCCCGTCCCGTGTCCCGTGTCTCATTCCGTGTCCAGTCCNGGTGGCACGGAGAGCTCAGAAATTCCTGCGTTCTGGAATTTAAGGCATGAAAAGGGCTTGTTCTCCACCTGAGTGTGGTGCTTCTGCTCTGCAAGAAATGCAAAGCATCCAACTCCTCCAACTGTCCCGGTAGGAAAAGCAAAAACTGGAACCCCAAAACTGTAACAGCCATAACTGACAGCCCCACGCTCTGGAAATCACCCCAAAACTGGGCAGGCAGGCTCTGGGTGAGCTCCTCAGCTCGGAATCACAGCCCAAAGGCACTGGAGAACCTCGTGCTGGGGGGATGAATCTCCTCCATCACCAGCAGGACCTGGAGCCGACCCACAAACCCCCAAATCCGCACAAAACGAGTTTGGAATTTTCAGCTGGGCTTCCTGACGTTTTCCTTTCTTCAAACACACTCCCAAGGGACTGCCAGTGGAGCAGAAGAGATCCTTAAAACCCAACAGTCACAGAGAACAACAGAAGGAGAGTGGAGAACCGGGCATGGCAGGAGGTGGGTGGCTAAAACTGCTCCTTGGGCTCGCTGAGCTTCCTCCTTTTGGGCAGCACATCCTGGCTGGAGGAGAGCTCAGTCTGCTGCACCTGCCAAGGAAAAGCAACACACAGAGTTACAGGAGCTCCTGGTGTCACCACACCCTCAGCAGGACACAGCTGGGACACATCCAGTCCCTGCCCAGATGTGCTGGGCCTGCAGGAACATCTGGATGTTGTTTCCTGCAGAACTGCCCAAGTGAAGGAAGGCTGGGATGCATTTCTGCTGGGATGCATTTCTGCTGGGATGCATTTCTGCTGCCACAGCTGCATCACAGAGCTGTGTCCATCAGGAACTGCAGCACAGGACAAGGGGAAGGGGTTCAGACTGAAAGAGGGGGAATTGAGGATGGAAATATGGGAGAAATTGTTTCCTGTGAGGTGAGGAGGCTCTGGCACAGATTATGCCATGGATGCTCCATCCCTGGAAGTGCCCAAGGCCAGGTTGGACAGAGCTTGGAGCAAACTGGGACAGTGGAAGCTGTCCCTGCCATGGTAGGGGTGGCACTGGGTGGGCTTTAAGGTCCCTTCACCCAAACTATTCCATGATTCCATGATTCCAAGGCAATGCTGGCTGCTCCCCTGCACCATTCCAGGGTTCTGCACCCTGCAGAGGCTGCTCAGCACCCAAAAACCTCCTGAGAGCCCAGTCCTGCTGCTTCTGACTCTTCCATGAAAATATGACAATAAACAATTAGCTCCACTGTCCTTTTGGTTATTTAAAACAATTGTGTTTTGTTTAATAAATTTATTACTAAGTTCAGTAAAATCTCTTTGAAAAATACACAGGGATAGTGAGCAAATAGAACAACTTTCTCTTTTTTTGTCACATCACTGAGTAGGAAACAGTTGGAAACATTACAGCTCACCCAGTGCCACCCCTGCCATGGCAGGGACACCTCCCACTGTCCCAGTTTGCTCCAAGCTCTGTCCAACCTGGCCTTGGGCACTGCCAGGATCCAGGGGCAGCCACAGCTGTGCTGGGAATTCCATCCCAGCCCCTCCCCACCCTCACAGGGAACATTTTCTTGTGTAAAAGAAGAGAGAAAAATTCACCCCACAGGTTTTGGAGAAGGATCTGCCCCTCACTCAGCATTCCCAGTATTCCATATACCTGGTGAAGGCCCCCAAAGCCTCCCCACAATTGCCAAGCTCAGTCAGTGAAGGAGCAGCACAGACAAAAGTCAAATTCCCAACAGGACAGAAACTAAAACTAAGGAGTCTTTATCCTGTGCTACCTGCATCAAATCAGCTTCTAACTCTGGGACAGAATTCTTTTTGACAGTGTTGAATGGGAATTTAGGAAGTGATGAGAATTTCATTCTGTCAATAGTAAATGCATTCAAGCTCTGAGTTTTATTCACTGTTTGGAACAGAAATGATAAGAACTAAAGAAAAACTGATACTAACAATGCAGCTTTGGAATATCTTTCCACTTCTTGTCCTGCTCTCTGACACAATCAGCTCAGATGTTTTACGGGTCAAATGATCAACCTGAAACCAGAAAATAGATTTTGCCTTGTGACAGCAGCAAAAAATACACACAGGAGAGCACAGCAGGGCTGAGTGCTGGGCATTCTGTGCACTGTTCTGTGCAGTGCCTGAGCCAAAATTGAAATATGGGAGTATTTAAATGGTGATAACCCATGGAAGTCACAGCTTTTACAGCTGGGTGTGCTGGAGGGCCCTGGCAGAGAGAAGCATGTGCTGGTTTTATACAGTAAATCACTCACACTTACCTACAGCTATCCTGTTTTAAGAAATCTTAAGGACCTGTGTGAAGCAGTCCTCCATGTATAAATGCCACCAATTTCTACATGCAGGGAATATAACCTGAGTTATAAACTTGAATTTTTAAGTTTTAATCAACTTTTAAACAAGCTTTGGTTTGTCAGAATTAGCAGTGGAATTTCTGTTAGGCAGTTTATTAACATGGAAATTAAATTCCCCTTTTCACTCAGTAACAGTCACAGTATCTTTGTTTTGAGAGCTGTATTTCAGAGGAACAGCCTTTGGTCAGTGCTTTAGAATAGTTTTGGAAAACACCAGGAAGTAAAATGGAAAGGAATTTTGTTGCTGGAAATAGTGACTGTGGGAAATAAGGCTTCAGCAGACTGCTCAAAGGAGGGAAGGAGCTTCACAGAAGCTCCAGTAAAAGCTGAAGGTGACAGGGCAGAGTGTTCATACCTGAGGATTAGAAACACGGTGAGGAGTCTGGGCCCCTCCAGCTTCCTCTTCATGAGTTGAATTCTTTTCTGAAAGAAGGAAAGAGTTGGAGAGTTAAGCAAAGCTGTTAACAACAGCACATCAACAACCCAGAGCAAACAACACCAGCTCTGCCTGAGGGAACACTTTATAACTGCTGGCAACAGCTGCTTCCAGAGGACTTCAGATCTTTGTCCAGCACATCCTTACCCCATCAAGCTTTGAACTTATTCTTTAACTCAGCCACTTCCTACCCCAACCTCCAGCTCACTGCAGCAGCCCAGTTTACACACAGGATCTCTGCAAGAGTGGGTTTGATCCCCAGCTCCAGCCTGAAGTCTCAGGAGCCTGTTTTGTGCTGCAGGACAGGGAAAAGGCCACTGAGGCCCAGCCCCAGGCACAGCCAAGCAGCAATCCCAGCTGCAGAGCCCCCAGCACTGCCTGCAGCTGCAGGAACAGGCCCCAGAGGGGAACAGGCAGTTCCAGGCAGTTTGGTTGCTGTTCCTAATTCATGCTGTTTTTCTAGGATGCAGATACAAGCATGGAATGGTGAATGGGTGATCCTGCACCAGCTGTGGAAACAACACAAGAATCCCAGGGTGACAAATGTGTTTCCCTGTGTCTCATAGTTCCTGTAAATAAAACATTTGCCAATTCCCTAGGACAAGAAGTTTTCTGGATTTTTGCATGGTTTTGGAACTTTTATGACTTTTTAGAAGAATCAGACACCTTCATGTGGTTACTCCAGTTCTGCAGCCTACCAGCATTGTCAGCACAAACAATCTGATCTACATGTGCCATTTCCTACACATTTCCACCATTATTTTTGAACAGCATGGAAATGGCAGCTGGTTTGGCAAAGCTTCACATGTTACTTCTCAAAAAAGCCCAAACCCAACATTTGAAATGCTTTCTGTACAGCAAATGGGTTCCAGATTGTCTGGATGCTTCTATACAGCCCCTCCAAGAGGAGCAGATCAAGCAGCAATTCCTTCTTCAGTTTGTTTGGCAGCAAAGTTCAGTCCTCAGGCCCCTGGGCTAAACTGGGAAATATGAACACAAACCATCCTCTGCTTTTCCTCCTGGTTTATCTAAAATCTGAAAAGCAAGGCCCTGAGATCCCTGAGGACAATTTGGTGTCTCATGTTTTGAGCTGGAGACAGTCTGGGTCCACATCTTGGAGCTCTGATTAAAAGTCAGCAGTGGCACATTCCAGGGCAGGAGGAGCCAGGACAGTTCTTTACTGACAGATTTCATTTACAGTGGTAGGAAAAAAACTTGAGGAAACTTATTTTTGGGTGATTCATGCTAACAAAAATACTTTGCTAGAACTTGTACCTATTAAAGTTCTCCTACAAGGAAAGGCTGAGAGAGTTGGGATTGTTCAGGCTGCAGAAGAGTGGGATTTCTGCTGGATTGAAGCCCAAAAAGCTGAAATTTAAAAAAAAAAAAAACAACAAACAGGCCCAGCCCACTAATTTTTGCACAGAGAATTCTGCTTCCCAGGTCTGCAATAATGAGCTCAACAGTAAAAAACCTCTGCAAGCTTAATGTGCAAACTAAGTATTATCAAAAACTACATAAATCAGTAATTATTAGTAACAAAAATAGTAGAAAAAGCAAATAAATTTTATTTCTAAATATAAACCCCATTCAATTTAGCTTATCTGATACAATGGAACAGAAGATCAGAATTTTGAACATGAACATGAAAATATGTTAATCATGTTTTATCACGTTAATATTTGTTAACCAAGCACTTCACAGAATGAAGCCCTGATAGAAAATAAAGGCACAGTCACATATGTGAAGAAAATAATGAAAATTTGAATATAGAAAATAGAGGGTTTTGTTTCAGTAACATCAGGAAAGAGGCACAACTCAGACACTTGGAAAAAAAATACAAATATTACCTTGAGCTTCTGAAATATTCACATGATTCTTATCCTCCACTTCATTATCCAAGACAGGATCCTCCTAGATTAAGAAACAGGTCTGTCACTTACTGCAGACACACAAGGAAGAAGGTTTCTACTCAGATGATTAAGGACACATTTATTGGATGGATCTGTGGTGGAATAAACTGAAATAATGGCCTGAGCTGTCCCTCTGCTGCTCACCCTGCTGCTCCTTGTGCACAGACACTGCTTCAACAGTGACAGGATGCAAACTGAAGCAGTAAAATTAAGGAAAAACTAAGGAAAAATGGAAGACATATTGTCCTGTTTAACCATGTCTTAAAATAGAGGGGGTTATGGCTTGCAGACAGTGAAACAATAATGGACTTTTTCTTGAAGATGCACCACAAAAAAATTCAAAAAGCTACACAAAACCAAGTCTGTGCTCTTACATTCATGTCCTGGCTCTCTTCTTCTGGATCATCTCTGCTCACTCCACACACCTGGAGAGGCTCAGCAGTCTCTCCCTGCTTTAGGATGCTCTTATCAAGGTTTTCCATGCGCTGTTTCTCAGTTGTAATTTTCAGTTTCAGCATATGAAAAGGTGTTGGCACTTCCCCCACATTCAGGTACATGGGCTCCTCCTTAAACATCAGCCCCTCGTCCTTGGCCTCCTTGAAGCCTGGAGGTTGGTAATCAGGGGGTGTAACTGCAGAGAAATTAAATGTGTTAGAATGAAATATGTTCTTGCAAAACTAATTTTAACTCTTTTCCCCTTTAAATACAGAGTTACTGCAAAAAACTGTGTGTGGGGAGGGGAGTAATCAATACTCAGTTTGGAGTAAATTAAGTCCTTTCCTCTTTGCACAACAGGCAAAGCCCAGTTAAAGCTCTTTGGAAGAAGTTGTAGATACAGAGAGAGAAAATAGAAGCTCTGATTTCTCCTTGTAAGGCACACACTCTGAAAGCAAAGCCAGGTATTTGGACAGTCATCAAACTAGAACCAGGCTGGGAAATTATGCTATAGCCTAACATTCTCTGGGGAACACCAAGTGTTTTAAAACACAGCCAAATTCAATGAAGTCAGTGCCAGGATTGTGTTCCTGCAGTGAGATCACATTCCTTCCCCTTGGGATTCAATCTGTCCAGAGAAACAGCCACACGTGAAATAACCTCATCTAACAAGTCCCAGCAGCCACAAAGATTATCCACTGAAATATTCCTTTGGATTGCTTTCCAGGCTCTGAACACAGCTGATAAATCAGGGTGACATGGCAAGGTACCCTCATCATAGTAGAGGAGTTTCATGGTGAGGCAGACATCGTTGGGCAGCGGGCTCAGGTTCTGCATCAGGATGTAAATCTTGCGGATGAGGAGGATGCTGGCCCTCTTGGTGTCTGCACAGGTGATGGTGGAGTCTGACTTCTTGTCCTTGCTAAAAACAGAGCACTCAGATTACTTTTGATGCAGAGTAAGCAGTTTGTAGAATTAAGAGAAAACTGTTTAACAGACTATGAACATGAGAAGCATCCTGTTTATTGCCTGAGGTCTGAGATCACAAGCACTGCAATTAAGGAACAGCACCTGGCACCAACTGCTCTGTCCTACAGCACCCAGTGCTCAAATACCCAACCTGAAAGAAAGAGAAAAGGAGGCAGTGGTGAAAGCCCCAGTTCTGTGGAGGCCTTACCTACAAGTTTTCCTTAAATAAAGCACTCTGCTCACTTGGACACAAATGGGAATCATAATAAACCTGGTGCTCAAGTGACTCTTGGCATCCAGCTCCAACATTTCCATGCTCCCAATCCACCAAAAGCTGACCCAAATCCCACCTCAATGCCAAAACCTCTCCCTCTGTTCCTGAGCTCCTCACAGCCCCCAGCTGAGGCATCCAAGGACCTGCACAGCAGGGCAGGTACCAGGAGATATTTCCCTCTGTGTTCCTGTCTTCTGGAAGCATTCCCTGAACTGTGGTGGATTCAAACCTCTCACCCCCCTCCAGCTTATTTCCTGCCATGCTGGGGCCAGAGAAGTAGCCTCACACTTATTTTCAAATTAATCTGACATGAATTTATGCTGTTCCATTAAGGCAACCTGCTCTGGCCAAGAGTCACATCCCAATATTTGTTACAGCTCCTTTCACAGGTAAGGAACTAAACCCAGCCCAAGGGTCTGCAGCACTGCAGCCTTTTCTATTTTAATTTAAGGAGCATTTTATACAGGAGGGGAAGCTGGGAGGAGTTTGTCAGGTATGAACTGTATTTCAATTACTTGTCATAAAATAAGCCATTTCCCTGTAGCTGTGACTGAGCAGAATTTATTTTTTTTTTAGGGTTACAGTCTTCCACCATGCCTGTGGTGGAAGAAGGTCTGGAGGTGTGAGCAGTGCTGTGTCCCCAAAGCTCCAGCAGGGCTGTACCTGCCAAAATCCAGGAGCGGCCCATTGTGGGTGTACTTGAACTTGAAGTGGTAACACTCTGTGACTGTCTGCAAACAAAGCCAGTAATTATTAAACTAATCCTAAACACTCCTGCTGCAGCTCTGCTCAGTAATCTATTAACCTTTAAAGAAAATAACTACAGCCCAACTCCCATCCACTTACATGTGCTGAATACAGGCTCTCCTAATCCTCTAACAATAAACAGTAAAAATGCATAAAACTGTTTAAAACATAATAAAAATTATGACTCTTTTCCAGGAATCACCATGATAAGATATTTTGAAATATCAGCTGTTTTTATTTTTAGCACAAAATATTCTAGTTTCCATTGCTAGGAAAATGTTTCATACATGGAACAGATGTGGTGACACCCAGTGGGTTTTGTGTTTTCCACAAAAGCCCCATAAACTTGTTAGGCAGAGTCAGGATGAGGCATCCTTATGGACATCTCACTCTGCAATGACATTTTGGTTTCTTGCACAGCCTGAGAATACTCAGACACTGGATACTCAAATGCAGTTCCACACATGGCAATTCTCACCAACTCCAGTCATTTTTACACCTGGTATTTCAATGTGTCCTTTTTTTATAAATGCCCATGTTAAATATTCCTGCTTGTACACACATTCCACTACATCCCTGTTATCACCAGTCACCCCGTGAGATATTGCAGCAGATTTACCTGAGGATCTTCTGTCTGGGTATAGACCTGTATTTTTCAAGAAAATAGAGGAATGAGAATGAGAACTGCACATCCCTCAAAGAATGGCCCCTAAAAACGTTTCCCTGCCTTTCAGAGATACTCACTGCTAGGACAATCTGTCTCAGCTGTCAGGACCATAAACAGAGAAAAAAAAAAAAAAACATTAAATATATTTATATATTTCATTGCCCATTTCTGCTGCCCAAGCTGCTTTGTCTCTAGCTCTGGAATCCAACACAGACAACTGAGGCCTTTTGGAACAAAAGCCTCTTCCTCTTCACTCCTCTTCTGTGGAGGAGAGGACTCAGCCACAGAAGAAAACACCCACAGATTTCTGGCTTTCTGTGCTGCTGTTTACAAGAATTTTATGCAGAAATGCCTGTGCATCCCACACTGCAGCTGACTGAGCTCAGCTACTCCCTGAGCAATCCTACAACTCCACTGGCAGATTTAAATAAACATTTCAATATAACTGAAATGAGACTGAAGGACTTACGTATTTCTTCTGCAAGGCATCATAGCATCCTAACATCCTGCAAAAACCAAATAATATTGGCCATCTACTACTAATCTTCACTTGTTTCTCACTAAAGCAAATAGCACCAAAAAATGAAACTATTATGTTTACTCTTACTGAATTGGAGCAATAAATAACACTTATCCCATTATTCTATTTATTAGCAGGGATACAAGCAATGATTACCTTTGTAACACCAAATCACCCCAACCTCTTGACAGAATAAATAAAAATATCATCTATAAGTAAATAATTTATCAGTAGAAACATATTGCAATACTTCAAACATCTTCTAACACATGTATTCATTAATCAGGGGAGCAACTTTGTCCAGTTGCAGGTGACCCTGTGCATGGCAAGAGGGTTGGAGAAAGGTGAGCTTCAAGGTCCCTTCCAACCCAAACCATTCCATGATTTCATCATAAATCAGTAATTCAGCTCAACAGCGACATTGCTGAAGCACAAAGGAGTTATGACATTTATTTAGATGTTGCCATTTCCTTTTTATATAACACCCAAACAGTCAAACAGGAAATCAAAACTTGGTGAACTGCACTGACCCTCCCACTTCCTCACCCAGGGGAGTTCCATGAGGAAATTCCAGCTTTTCCCCTCCCTCACTTCGTGATTCCACCTTCAACATCAACTCCCAGCCCTCACATCCAAACCCCTCAGCACTGCCAGGGGATGAATGCAGCATCCCTCCCACACACCTTGTACACCGTGGGGAAAATGGAGGTAACAAAAGACAGGAATATGGAACTAAGGCAAAGGCCTTGCAGAGGTTTCTAAAAAGCAAAGGAAAAGGGGGGAAGAACCTTTATGGAGGTAACAAAAGACAGGAATATGGAACTAAGGCAAAGGCCTTGCAGAGGTTTCTAAAAAGCAAGGAGAGCACCTGGAACAGAGCTCCCAGTCACTGTGAGCAGAAAGAAAAGCAGAATGAGCAGCTGCAGTCCCAGGTGACACAGTCAGAGCCAGCTGTGGCAGTGCTCAAGCAGGCAGACTGCCACTGGCAGGCACAGCTCTGCCTCTGAACAAGAAGCCTGACAGTCCCACTCACTCCCTCACAAAATCCGTGAGCAGGATCTTTAAATTTATGATGCAAAATGGTGGCATTGAGTGTCCTGATCAGCTACAGAGGAACTGCTGGTTAGAGTTTTGCATTTCTGTGCACCCTTGAGTACTCATGAGCACCTAGAGGAATGAAGTATACAAATACATAGTATGAGATATTTAGTATTTATATCATAAATAGAAAGTACAGTCACTCTGCAAACAGAGATTTGTGCTCTGCTAAGCCCTGAGCTGAAAACCTTCCTGGAAACACAATTGTTACATCTATGACATAAATATGGGCTGCTTGCTGACAGCAAGAGAACTTTTTCCCTTTATCTGCAAACAACCAGGAAGGAACCTTTGAGCATTTACATGCTGAGGAAGTGTTACCTGTGTGCTGGAATCAACCTACCATTTCACCAGCTGGGTAGAGCCAGGACAGTTCTTGTCTTCCCGCAGAATTTTGACACAGACATCTCAAAAAAAACCAAAAAACACACACACACACATTTACTTAGAACAAAGTGCAATGAGAAGTTCATTGCCTAAAAGTACATATCAAGAAGAGACTAAAATGAACATTACTGACAAGTGTGAACATAGTTTTAATGCTGAGTTAGCAGCCATAATAATAAAATTTAATTAATTCATCAGTGACGTTTCCATGACATGCACTGAAATGCTGTCCATTCATTAAAAAGACCAAGGGGCCTTAAAAACAACTCCATGACAATAGATTTTGCAAATTATCATGGAAACAGTCTGTTACCATCCATGTATCTGGTTCCATAGGCACTCTCAGGAAAGATTCCCCTCAGGTACGTGATGCAGGACACTGCCACTGCCAGGAGCCTCTTCACCAGCATCAGGGATTGCTGCTCTGTGGCAATTTTCTTGGGAAATGCCACTGCACTCTGAAAATCACAGAAAGAAACCACTTAAATCTACAGCAACAGACCCATACACCAATTAAATTTTAATTTAATTGAAAAGTAAGACTTCTGTGATTTATAAAGTTAAGCACATTCCTTACAGTTTATGTTACAGTATTTGTAGGACACAGCCACCTTCTACTAAGCACATCACAACAACATTCAGGTTATTTTTCTATCAATTCTTTATTCATCATTAAGACTGAATTAGCCTGCTATTTTCACAAGAATATCACAGAGCACCTGGGTGCACTATTCCAGCCAAACCCCCCCATTTTTCCCATTACTGTGCTGAAATACAAACAAAACCGTACCACAGAATTCCTTTGCTTCTGAGCAGTTGCCATTCTGCATAGACTCCTGTCAATGAAACACCTGCATTAGCACCTGGATGAGGAGAAGGGCAGCAAGCCCAGCCTGCAGCTCTCCAGCTTCTCCAGGGCATTCCCTGGATTTACAAACACCTCCTGCACAATTCGCCAGCTCAAACAAACCTGTAATTTTCATGAAACAGAGGAGGACAGTTCCTCTAATCATCCCCAGTATCAGATTCTTGATTTTCACAGCAGCACAGGCCTCCCCTGAGGCTACAGGATGCAATAATTAGTACATTTATATCTGTATTTCTATGAAACATGAACCTCCAAAGGCAATTCTCTTCAGTACTAACCGGCGTCCAACCTACGGGATTTTCAAAGGACCTTATGAAAAGGCTCCCCACATTTCAAACACCCCCAGACTTGAGTTGTTTTAATCTGTAATTTAAATGAGTATGGGAGAAACAGAACCCTCACCACCCTGAGCCTGACCCCACACAAGCTTTCCCCCCCACATCGGGAATATCAAATGCACCAACGCCATGGAAAACACCTTCCCCGAGATAGAAGCGAGCTCTGGATAACAAAGGGCACCCAGCTCCCCCTCAGCAATCCTCCATAAACCCCCGATTACAGCAGATGGCCCAGTTAGGCCCCGCTGTGATGAAGGAGCCGCTTCCCAGAAAACACCACCTGCTTCAAGGGAAACTGAGGCAAAAGCGCGAAGACAGAAAATTGCACAGCAACGCGGGGCGGCGGGCAACGAAACCTCGGCGGGCAACAAAACCTCGGCGGCGAGGGCGAGGTGAGGTGTGGGTGAGTTAAGAGATATACAAGGAGAGAGAGCAGGAGAAGGTGTTTTGTGAGGGGAGATGAAGGGAGAGGAAAGGAGAGGAAAGGAGAGGAAGGGAGAGGAAGGGAGAACCCCTACCCCTCCCAGGAGAAGTTTTCCCACGCTCAGGCCGCCTTTTCCCGCCCTCGCCCTCAGCTTTGCGCATGCGCAGCTCCTGCTCCTTCTGTGAGGGGCCAGGAATTGTGGAATATCCTGAGGTGAGAGGGACTCAAAAATCATCCAGTTCAGCCCCTGGTCCTGCACTGAAAGCCCAATTTTCCACACAGAAACCGAAAAGAAAAACCCCTACCCCTCCCAGGAGAAGTTTTCCTGAGATCCTGATAAGAAAGGGGTGGCCGGGGGGGGGGTGGAAGAAAATTAGCTAAAGAAAAAACCTCTAGCTCCGACAGCTTAACGATCTACTTGATACCATCTCCTGATCCTCAAGAGCTGGCTCCAGAGTAAAAACAAAGGAGCACAAAAGGAGTTTTATTGTGTATGTCTTTTCTTGTAAAATTTAATCTAATTAAGCAGGCTATCGGTCCATCTCGACCATTATCGGGTTCCGGTAAACCAGAGATGAATTTTTAACTAACTTCATCACCAGCTCCTAAAAGAAGAAACACTGCAGCCAGGAAACCCTTCCCATCACGAACATGGACCAAGAAAAGAAGCAACTGAATATGAACAGAACCGAGGAATTTCTGCCTGGGGCTGTAAAAACTGTATAAAAGAAGGGACATGGGGAAGGCAAGGTGTGACATCGGGAACTTGTTGCGGTAGAGGGCAGGTTTAGTGTCACCTCTGTATCTCGGGGTTGTTTGTGGCTATCACTCTGTCATGAAATAAATCATGTTATTTTTATTAATTATCAATTCGGTTATATTGGCTTATTCATTTATATCACCAACAACCCCACCCTGTGCACCCCTGAGAGCGTTGTCCAAATGCTTCTGGAGCTCTGGCAGCCCTGGGGCTGTGCCCATTCCCTGGGGAGCCTGGGCAGTGCCAGCACCCTCTGGGGATGAACCTTTTCCTAAATCCAGCCTAAACCTCCCTGACACAGCTCCAGCCATTCCCTGGGGTGCTGTGGTGGTCACGGGGAGCTGCCCCTCGTGAGGAAGGTGCAGATCCCTGAAGTCTCAATCTCCTCCAGCTGGGCAGACCAAGCGCCCTCAGCTGCTCCTCATGACCCTTCACCATCCTCTGGCCTCCTTTGGATACTCTCTAATGGCTTCATGTCTTTCTTACATTGCTAAAACTGCACAAAGGATTCAAAGTGAGCCCATGGCAGCCCGGAGCAGAGCAGGAAAATGCTCTCCTTGGGCTGGGCAGTGCTGCTGAATGCCCCTCAGGACACAGGGGTTATCTGGTTATCTATACCAAGAATATCTTGGTTATCTGTTCCTTGAGCTAGTTACAAAAAGTATCTTACTTTACATAGTTTCTATTTTAATATTATGCTTTAACCAAAAAAAGACTACATTTAAATACAGCACTACAAAAATGAATACAACATAACTTTCCAACATAACACAGACAGTATTCATTCTAATATTTGTGAAGAGCCAATCATAGAATATGCATTCAAACTGAAAGAGGGAAATTGAGGTTGGATCTTGGGGAGGAAATATTTCCTTGTGAGAAGGTTGAGGCCCTGACACAGAGTGCTCAGAGAAACTGTGGCTGCCCCTGGATCCCTGAAGTGTCCAAACCATTCTGGGATTCTTTCACAGATATCGGGGGTGGATTTAAGGACTGTGAAATTCCCGTTTGAATGGAGTTTTGTGCAATGCGGGGATGGTTTGTTGTTAAGAAGCAGCGATAAGAATACCTTTATTGGACACTAATTTCTCTATTGCCCTGGGATAAAATGGCACACGGTGCATCCAAACTTCAGCTGGGCCTAAAGAAAGTGACATATTTATGCTTCATTTTGGGAAAACGGCATGATACTGAGGATAATACACGTGGGAATAATAGAGGGGAGGTGATTTTTGGAGTCTTTCCCCTCATCTCTCCCGCCCCGCGCTGCCACGTCCATCCCCATGTCACCGACCGGAAGTGGCCACACGGTCTCCATGGCAACGGGCGGAAGCGGCATCGCTCGGCGGGCGCGGAGCCGGAAGTGACGGCCGGGAGCCGTGGCGGCCATGTCGGCGGGCGGCGGAGCGCAGCGGGACGCGGGGGCCGCGGGCGGGTGAGGCGCGGCCGCGGCGGTTCGGGCGGCCCTGGCGACCCGCGGAGCAGCGCCTCACGCTTCTTTTGTCTTTTCCAGGCGCCGCAGCAAGTGGGACCAGCCAGGCCCTGCACCCAATTTCCTCCTCCCCGGCACGGCGCCGCTGCCCGGCCGCCCGTTCCCCGGTGGGGGCGGTGATGGCGGAGCAGCCGTGGCCGGGTCCGAGAGCTCCGCGGCGCCCTCGGGAGCGCTGGATGCGGCCGCGGCTGTCGCGGCGAAGATCAACGCGATGCTGATGGCCAAAGGGAAGCTGAAACCAGCGCCCAGTTCGGCGGACAAGGTGGGGGGGTCACAGCCGGGTTTGGGGGAGCTTAAATCGTCACCGAGCCGGGAGGCGATGGAATTTCGCACAGTAAAAGCAGTCAGAAATAATTTTTAAAATGTTATTCTTCATAACAGACAGCGGTGGATGGCTGTGAGGTCAGTCCTTTGTAAGGCTTGCCCAAAACCACTTGTAGGGAGGTGAAAAACTTTTTTTCCCAGAACTATAGAATATTCTGAGTTGTAAGGGAGCCACGAGGATGGAGTTCAGCTCATAAAATGTTTTTCCTGGAGTGTTTTCCAGATAGCAGAGCTGATGGAAAAACTGCTGTGTGAAACAACCGCTTTGAAACGTGGGACTAAATTGGTTTTGTGTTTAAAGAATTCCCAACAGAAGCTGCATGTCCAAGCCCTGAACAGCTCGTTCAGCCTTTGCTGAGCCCTGCACCAAGCCTGGGTGTCCCTGATGAGCTCAGGGTGGTCCCTGGGTGTTTCTCTTAAATAATCTTGGAGTTTCCTATTCTGAAGTGAGTGTAATTTAAAGCCACTTTTCCAATTCCAGTCGCAGCCTTGCTCTTCTGCTGCCCTCAGCCTGTGCTAGAGCCAAGTTTAGAACCTGCTTCAAGTTTCATGGGATCACAGGGTGGTTCTTGGAGCAGATCTTGTCCCACCCCTGCCATGACAGGGACACTTTCCACTATCCCAGGCTGCTCCAACCTGGCCTTGGGCACTTCCAGGGATTCAGGAGCAGCCAGAACTTCTCTGGGCACCTGTGCCAGGGCCTCAACCCTCACAGGAAAAACATTCCTGCCCAATATCCCATCCAACCCTGCCCTCTGGCATTTTAAAACCATTGCCCCTGGTAAAAAATCCTTCTCCCTCCTTTTTATAACCCCCTTTAGGCCCTGGAAGGGGCTCTGAGCTCTCCCTGGAGCTTTCCCTCCTCCAGGTGAGCACTTCCACTATCCCAGACTGCTCCAACCTGGCCTTGGGCACTTCCAGGGATTCAGGAGCAGCCAGAACTTCTCTGGGCACCTGTGCCAGGGCCTCAACCCTCACAGGAAAAACATTCCTGCCCAATATCCCATCCAACCCTGCCCTCTGGCATTTTAAAACCATTACCCCATGTCCTGTTACTACAAACCCTGGTAAAAAATCCTTTTCCCTCCTTTTTATAACCCCACTTTAGGCCCTGAGCTCTCCCTGAAGCTTTCCCTTCTCCAGGTGAGCACCCCCAGCTCACTCCAGAGAGCTCCAGCCCTGGGAACATCTCCCTGCCCTCCTGTGCACTCCCTCCCTTCCCTTTTTGAGGACCCCAATTTTTATCCATGTTGGGATCCAGGACACAGAGAATATCTCTCTGCCTGTTTTAAGAAATTCTAACCCTCAACAAAACACTGCTTTTAACCTTCATCCCTGAGAAAAATTGCCAAAAGTTTGGGATGAGTTAGAGCACACAGGATTTTAATATGTGGCAGTAGTAGTTTTTCACAGAGTGTATCATAGAGTGTAAAAATGAAAGTTTTAGGATTTTAATATGAGAGTAAATAGAACACAAGATAGAAAATTTAGGGTGTCACCCCTTCTTTCTTCTCATCCCTTTTCACCTCCATTTCTTGTAGTACTTGTTGTAGAAAACTATTGGTTAGTGAGAGTAGTAGTGTAGAAGTTATGGGTTAGTGAGAGTTATTAGTAGAAAAGTAGAAACAAAATACTAAATATGAAAATATTAAAAATATTAAATAACAAAACACAAAATATTAAAAGATAATTGAGTAAAATATCTTTTAGAAGCCTTAATTTTAAGTGCTCAGAGTCCATTTTGTGCCTCCCTTCTCGCATGCTAAGTCTAGTGCAAACAGTGTACTAAACTTAAAATAAAATAAAAACAAACAAAACCCTAAAGACCAAGAAAAAAAATATCCAACTCATTCTTCACCCCTAGAAAAAAACTCAACAGGGGAGTTCCCTCCAAAAAGCCCAAGGAGTTGAGCTCCCATCCTTGTTGTAACCAAAAACCACAACATATCCAAACTTGTTGAAATAAAAAATGAACAAGAGGAGTGGGGTTTTATGGTGTTGTATTTCCTTTTTCACACTCTGCCAGTCTGGGGGGGTTTGCCTTGTGAGGCTGCACCCAAAGGAATTCTCATTTTGCTTGGGTTTTGCTCACAGTTAAAAATGATTGGGAAGTTGTCATGGATGCTCCTTCATTGCTTTTCTGACATTCATGTCACATCCCACATGGAAAAGGTGGGATTTGCTTCTGAGTGCTGAACAATCCCCCCAGAATGGGTGGAATTCCCACCTTAAGTCATAATCCATGGAAATAAAATCCATTTGCTGACTGGCACTTTGAGACATCCAAAAATTGGCAGATGCTGTCTCATTCTGCCAGCTCTGTTTTTGTCACAAGCACTCTGGCATCCTGTGACAAACTGTTTTGCTCTGGGAACCATTAACCAAGTAATTAATTTGCATCTGGGGTGCCAATTTTTATTGCACAGATTTTTTATTTTTAATATAGTAACAAGTATATGTAATATGCATATAGTTCTTTTATTGTACATGTTGCTTTTGGTAGAACATATTCAGTGATGGCATTTTTAGAGTAATTAACTCTGACCTTTCAGGTTGTGAGGGAATGGAAATTAAGGAGTTGCAGGTTAATCAATGTCCTTTTTTTTTAAAGTGTGGAAAGAGTGGAGCAGTTTAAAGTCAGAACAGTGCCCTGTACTGGAGTCCCTTTGTAGCTGTCTTGTGGCTCTCCTGCAAGTGCTTCAAGTGATTTTTGTGAGAGTGGATGGGTGATCCTGGAAGGTTCTTTTTTTTTATAGAGTCTTGTTTTACCTTTATGTCCCCAAAATTAATTTCAGAATATTTATGAGGCTGTACTAACTCAAAGGTCTTTGTGGTAACTCCCAACTCTTCCACTGTATCTTCTGAATCTGTGGCTTTTTATTTCTTAGCCTGACACAGAATATTACATGTGTCTTAAAAAAATATGGGGTGAAGTGTAGTGTGGATGAGTTCAGATCTTGAACAGAAATTCTGAATTCAGTCTCTGTAAAGCCTGTTCAAAGGAGCAGGACCTACAAACATGAAGTACATGTTTCAGATTTCTGTCAGAGCTGCCAAGTGAAGTGTGCTTTGGTTTCTGTTTGTGCAACTCTCCAGTTGTTCCACATCATGTACAGAACAGAAATATTAATTATTCTGTTAATTTGTGCTGAAGATAAAGCTGGTGTATTTATTTGGGCTCAGGGCTGTGAGGAGGCAGATCAAGCAGTAGGTCCAGTGTGTTTTCCACTAATTTCTGTAAAAATTTTGCCTTCAACCACTGAAAGGGTTGAACAAGAAGGATGTTCACCCCTGGAGCTCTGGGCTCAGTTTTTCTCTTCCATCACTGCTTTGCACCCACTGCTCTTTTGCACCTGGTTCTCATTGAAGCTGCAGGCTCTGGGAAAAGGTCCAGCCACGAGTAAAAGCAAAGATGACCTTGTGGTGGCAGAGGTGGAGATCAACGACGTTCCCCTCACGTGCAGGAACCTGCTGACCAGGGGCCAGACCCAGGATGAGGTATGTCAGCTCTGAGTTACATAACACTGGGCAGCTCTACCTGCCAGGTTCACCTGCAAGGTTAAAACAACTTCTCAGTGAACTCTGACTCTGTTCAGGGGTTGTTTCTTTCTAGAAAACTCGTGTTTTCTAAAAGTGTTTGTTTAGTTGTTTATTAGTTTGTTCAGTAAATTGTTGTGTGATGACTTCAGAGCCAGCATCAGTCTCTTAGCACTTTATTAATGATTTCTGGGGTTTTTCACAGCAACACTGTTTAAAGTCTGGTGTTCTGGGTGTGTCTTTTTTGTTACTGGCAGGTGTGTCACTGGGCTTTGTGCATTTTTTGCAGATCAGTCGTCTGAGTGGAGCAGCTGTCTCGACTCGAGGGAGGTTCATGACTGCAGAAGAGAAAGCCAAAGTGGGACCTGGGTTTGTATTTCTTTCTCTGGAGGTTCTGCTTCTTTTCTCCTGAGGTGACAAAGTGCTGGGGTTCCTGTTTGGGTGGTTCTCCATGAGCAGTGTCACCAATAAATTTGCAATTCTGATGGTCCTAGCTGCCTAATACTGCTGAGCTGAAATAACCACACCAGCCATCACCCTGACAAATTACACTGAGCTGAACTTCTCCCCACAGAACACTGCAACTTCCCAAGTAAAAATTCCTTGCTGCTATTAGTAGTTACCCATTTGTGTGGGCAAGCTAATTAAAGTTTTCATTGGTGTAACTTTTCTGAGTCATCATCAACTCCTCGATGAATCATATTTTCAGTAATCAAAGACTTTGTATTGTGTTATCTGGAGGGCATTTCAGAATTTTATGGAAGACTTTCTGTATGTAATGGCTGTAATAGAATTAGACTGGATCCATTATTATTGTGTTGTGTGTGGGTTTAATTGAATATTTGACTTTTTCTTTCCAGAGATCGTCCCTTGTATCTTCATGTTCAGGGTCAGACACGGGAGCTGGTTGACAGTGAGTACAAAACATTTTGCTTTTTCTCTCCCTGTTTGTGATAAAGGGTTTGTCCTAGTGTCTGTGTTGGATTTGAGCTATAAAATTCAGACATTGATACTGAGATCTCTGCTCAGAAATCCCTCAGGTGCCATGTACTGCATTCATCAGGACACCAAAACTTTGGATAGACTGGATGGAAGGTGGGGGGAGTGGGCAGGTACAGCTCTTATCTCACTGATAACACACCAAGATCCATGGGAATAGCTGTGTGACAGGGAGTACTCCTACCAGGAGGGACCAGAGAGGGTCACATTCAGTCCCACCTTCCTCCTCAGGGCCATCCCAGAGCAGAGGGCACAGGGTTGTGGGCAGATGGGGCTGGGATATCCAGGCAGGGAGGCTCCACAGCCTCTCTGGGCTCTGCTCAGGGCTGGGCACTGCCCAGGGCACAAGTTCTGCCTCCTGTGCAGGGGCAGTTCCTGGGCTCAGCCCCTGCCCGTGCCTCTGGTGCCATTGCTGGGCCTGGAGCAGAGCCTGGGCCTGCTCTGACCTCCCTGCACCCAGGGACAGCCAGGGACAGCCAGGGNCGGGGAGCTCCCTGTCCCTGCTGTGCTGAGGGTGCCAGGGCTGGACACAGCACTCCAGAGGTGCCTGCCAGGGCTGGGCAGAGGGGCAGGAGCACTCCCTGACCTGCTGGGAATGCTCTTCCTCACCCAGCCCAGGACCCCACTGTCCCCTGGCTCAGGGACAGCTTGGTGACACCCCTCAGATCCTCCCCAGCAGCTCACCCCCAGCCTGTGCTGGTTTCTGGGGTTGTTCCTCCCTGGTGCAGGACCCTGATCTGGCCTTAAAACATTGGCCCTAACTTTATCAGGGTGCAAATGGAGAAGGAATTCTGATACTTTATTGAATACCTGAGCTGGAAGGAGCCCACAGGCATCACCCAGTCCAACCCCTGCCCTGCACAGACACCCCAACAACCCCACCCTGTGCATTCCTCAGAGCTGTGTCCAAACCTCCTGGAGCTCTGGCAGCCTTGGGGCTGTGCCCATTCCCTGGGGAGCCTGGGCTGTGCCCAGCACCCTCTGAGGGAACAACCTTTTCCTAAATCCAGCCTAAACCTCCCTGACACAACTCCAGCCATCCCCTGGGGATCCTTTGTGATCCCATACCAGGATTCTAACCCTGAGCCCCACTGAAAGATGCAATCCTGTCACAGAATATGGAAAGTAACCCTGTCATGTCACAGTTTGGTTACTCTGGGCATGTCAATAATAATGAATTTCATGTTCTCTCAACCAGGAGCTGTTAACAGAATCAAAGAGATCATTACCAATGGAGTGGTGAAAGCAGCCACGGGCTCCAGCCCGACTTTCAACGGAGCCACAGTCACTGTCTACCATCAGCCAGCCCCTATTGCTCAGATAACTCCAGCTGTTGGCCAAAAACCTTCATTCCAGTCAGGGGTGAGTGATCCATTGATGTGGATTTCATTGAATGTCACTGCTTACAAGATTTACCTTTACAAAGCAGACATGTCATGTGCTATTTATTAAAAAAAATAACAAATGCACAACACAAAAATGAAAAAAAAACATCCCAAAAAAAATCACCCACACCTTTTGTTGTGAAATCTGGAGGACTAACGAGACTGAGTCTGGAGAGTGAGACTTGGGTGACAGTGGCCTCCTAAAAGAAAAGGGATGGAGAGAGCAGTCCTACTTCCAGAAAAGCACAGGGCTCACTGTGCCATCTGACACTGAACCCTTCTGTCTGTCACAGCAGGGAGATGTCTGCCCTCAGTAAAATGAACATCCTCTTAGAGTGAAATATTAAGTTTTTGCTGTTCATTTACAGATGCATTATGTCCAGGACAAGTTATTTGTTGGGCTGGAACATGCTGTTCCCACATTTAACGTGAAGGAGAAGGTGGAAGGGCCTGGCTGCTCCTACTTGCAGCACATTCAGATTGAAACTGGTGCCAAAGTCTTTCTTCGAGGGAAAGGCTCAGGTTGCATAGAACCAGCATCAGGCAGAGAAGCCTTTGAACCCATGTACATCTACATCAGGTATGGGGGAGTTCCAAAAAAAAACATTTAAAAAATCCCAGTGGCCAGTCAGGAATGTTGTTTAATGTTTAATCACTGTGGGGAATTCTTAATTTGCACTGATTTAATGCAAATGAATTAAATTTGTGAACCTGGTTTGACTTTGAGATGTCTCTAAAGTGATATGGGTGTAACCATATGGTGATAGGGCAAAGAAGGAGCTCCCTTCTTTGCAAAATTTGACAGAAAAGTTTGTTCTTAGGAGTTGTTTTTATTTTTTGTGTATGTTTTCAGTCACCCAAAGCCAGAAGGTTTGGCAGCTGCTAAAAAGCTGTGTGAGAATCTCTTGCAAACTGTGAGTAACTCTTACAAATCTGAGATTTCAGAGCCTTTTGTAGCTTTGGGGTGTGCTTGGCTGAGGAATTCTTAATGCTTTCAGCAAAGCTGTTCATGTGTCTGACTTGCTCATAGGTTTCTCCTTCCAAGGGTTGCTGTCTAATTCTTGTACAGGGAATAAACATTTCTCAGGAAGGATCTGAAAATACTGGAATTGTAGGGGGAAAAAATGCAAATGCTTCCTGAGCAGAGCTGGGCTTGAGGACAAGGATTAATTAATTTGCCACTCTCTTTCCTATGCAAGATTATCCCATAATTTACACAAATCTGCCACAGAGGCCAGTAGGGTCAGGGGGGGATGTTTATTGGGGTTTTGCTGGGTGGATTGTTATGTTTGGGTTATTGCTGTCCTTGTGCACAGTGTGTTCTGTAATCAGCATTCCCTCACATGGTAATGCAGAATTGCATAAAGATTAATGCTGTAAGTACATTTTTATTAGGTTAATATTGTAAGTACATTTTTATTAGGTTAATATTGTAAGTACATTTTTATTGTCTAATCTTTGAAATCCTTTGTAGGTTCATGCCGAGTACTCCAGATTTGTGAACCAGATAACCACTGCAGTTCCCTTGGCAGGTAAATATCAACAATAACTCAGCCTTGAGAGTTAAGCTTCTTTTCCATTTGGAATCAAACTGGTATTTTGGTGTCTGTGGCAGAACTAAGATGTTCTTTCTCTTTCTCCCCCAGGCTTCACCCAGCCAGCCACAATCAACAGCGTCCCTTCCCAGCCCTCCTATTACCCTTCCAACGGGTACCAGGCTGGTTATCCTGTGGTTCCCCCTCCTCAGCAGCCTGTCCAGCCTCCCTATGGGGTGCCAGGGATGGTCCCCCCTGCAGTGCCCTTGGCTCCTGGAGTCCTGCCAGCGCTGCCCACGGCGGTGCCACCTGTGCCCACGCAGTACCCGATACCTCAGGTCCAGCCTCCAGCCAGCACTGGCCAGGTACCTCCCTCTTGGCTGTGTGGTTGGACACTTAATCAGCAAGAAAAGAGTTTTGTAGTTTCAGATGGAGAATTCTTCTTTAGGGCTTTATTTTTGCCTTTTTTTTGTTAGTTTGTGGTTTTTTTTCTTTTTTTCTTTTTTTTTCTTTTTGAGGGGATGTTTGGGTTTTTTGTTATTGTTTAGCTAATCCTTCCTTCTAAGCAACTAAATGGTCATGTTGGCAGCTTCCTACTGCATTTTTCATATTCCCTCTTAACAGCAAGGACATTTTCAGGGGGTGGGGGCTCATTT
The DNA here is from genome assembly GCA_013396995.1 of Dicaeum eximium. Lineage (NCBI taxonomy): Eukaryota > Metazoa > Chordata > Aves > Passeriformes > Dicaeidae > Dicaeum > Dicaeum eximium. The sequence continues at coordinate 53,346 of VWZP01000207.1, forward strand.
CTGAGGATCATCATCACACTGTGATGCCCCTTTGTAGGTGCATGAGTTTAAGTTACAGCTGGGGATCAGTTTGAGGTGGGAGTATTCTCTAATTTAAATACTTGTTTTACCTCTTCAGTTGTGAATTTTCCTCTAATTTCTCTTCTAATCTAGAGAAACTATTTGTGTGCTCTGCTCCTTTGTATGACACTGCATTGAGTGAACACTTTACATGCATTTTATCAAATTTTCTCGTGTTTTCTCTCCGACTTGTGCCTGGCAGAGTCCGCTGAGCGCTCCTTTCCTTCCTGCTGCCCCAGTAAAAACCACCATGCCAACTGGTACCCAGCCACAGGTCCAGCCCCATCCCCAGGGCCAAAAGAGACGCTTCACCGAGGAACTGCCTGATGAGAGAGAGTCAGGACTGCTGGGATACCAGGTGGAATAAAATCAGCAATTTTTCTTCCCTCACCGAAGCAGAGCGGGGTTGGCGAGAGGTTGTTGTTAGCACAGGTTGTTGGAGCAGTTGTGCAGGGCCTTGGGCAGAGGGCAGTGGTTGTTCCAAAGCACAGATCCCACATTTTGGTGTCTCTGAGTGGATGCACTGCTCTAAAGCTGTGGCTTAACTCATTCCAGCTGATTTCCATACCCTCAGCTCTTCCCAAAGACAAGTGGTGCATCCAGGTCACAGACATGACAAGAGCCTGGGACTGCTTGGCTTAAAGGGAGATTATTTGGGGGTTTATTGGAAATTTTGGGGTCTTCAGGTGGGCTTTTTGAGGGAGGGAAATGAATAACTTCTAGTTTTTCCCATTTACCTTGCAGGTTGCACTTGAAAGGATTTCAAGAAGTCTAGTTTAAAAGCTTAATTTATTTGTTTTTTAGGTAGTTAGATGATTTTAAGAAAAATAATTTTGATTTCTTCCAACTTGCATGTGAGCAAAGGGAGTGTCTGTAAATGTATCTCTGATGCTACACCCCTGCCACAGGCAGAACCCTTAAATAAAAGCTTTGCCTAGAGGCAATAAGGAACTGTGTTAGGTCTAATATTAGAATCTCGAGCATATTCCTGTGGCATGAGGTCTGTTCAGTGTTCAGAATTAGCTGACTGAGGAGGTAATAGGTGATCCATGAAGGGAGCAGCTCTCTTAATTGTCCTGAACTGCTGATGAGGTGGAGTAGGTGGTGAGGAATCTTCCAGAGTGGTGCTCAGGCGTGTTTCCTACCACGCTGCCCTCAGTATTTTTAGGAGAAAGCATTTTGTGTAGCAGTGATGATTAGAGTTTCCTTCTGCTAGTTGGCCTTATGCTCTGAAAGGTTGGGTTTCCTAACAGTATCATTAAGGAGCTGTAGCTTTTGTTGTAGTTGTAGATTTGCTAATGCCGTGTGTTTTTCTGCTCATAGCATGGACCCATTCATATGACTAATTTAGGTACAGGCTTCTCCAGTCAGAGCGAAATCGAGGGAGCCGCGGCGAAGGCAGCAAGTTCCTCAGGAAAGGAGAGAGAGAGGGACAGGTGAGTGAGGAAATCACAGGCAGGCTCTCCTGCTTCTGGTGCAAAGCTTATTTCAGAGATGTGTTTCGTGTTTTCTTCTGTGCCTTGGGGATTGTTTGGTTATGGGTGGGTTTTTTGTATTGTGGGTGGGTTTTTTGTATTTTGGGTGGGTTTTTTGTATTTTGGGTTGGTTTTTTTTAAGGAGAAGGGATGCAAGGGTTACCTTTTGATGCTACAGAATGAAAATAACTTCATTTCCACTCCTACCTAAGTATTTGTGTGGCTCTGTATTTTGCCACTGTCGTGTTCCATTGTACTGGCCCCAGCACAGACCCTCAGGGGCCACTGCTCGTTCCTGGTTTCATCTTGCACATTGAGCTGTACTTGTAATTCCTTGGACATGGCCATCCAGCCAGTTCCTTACCCCTTAATCATCCATCCAGCCATCCAACCCAATCCACCCAATCCATTCCTGTCCCATTTGGCAGTAAGAATGTTGGGAGAGGCCTTGCAGAGCTCCAGGTAGGGGCCATCAATCACTCCAGTCTGCCAGCACAGTCACTGGATGAATCAGAGAATTCAAAGTTCAACTCCTCAGACCAAGGGCTGACTTAGGAATTTGGTTTTTATTACTTTTCACTCTTAGCTTGCTTTAAAAGAGAAAAAATATTGTTTTGAACAGGCAGTTGATGCCTCCACCAGCTTTTCCTGTCACTGGAATGAAATCGGAATCGGAAGAAAGAAAAGGTGCGGGGTCTTTACCAGGCAACCATGGTGAGTGCCATGGGTGAAATGCCCTTAACAAGTCCAGTTTCCTTTCCCAAAAACCCTTGTAAGTCCAGTTTCCTTTCCCAAATGAGCTGGTGCTGGTTTTAACATGTCTAAACTGATGATTTTTTTTGGTTGTTCCCTGTTGAAGTGCAAAGCAGGTGATATTGCACTGCTCTAAAACCACTGATGCTTGCTGTGGTTGTACACACAGGTTGCTTCTCAAAGCTTTAATAAATATCTGTATGAAATGAGGGGAGTTTAATTAAGTGAGGGACTAAAGACAGGGAGTTGTGACCCATCAGGCAGCACAGATTGTGCTGCGGTTTTGTGGCACAGGTGAGGCTTTGCATTTTGCACTGAGGAGTGTGAGGGAATTCTGCTCAGCTAGGGATTTACACACATTTCTGGCTGCAGACAACACAAATGCTGTCAGTATTTCACCTTTCCTAGGGCTGTCACTCAGCAAGGGTTTGAACTTGGTCAGATGTGCAGTTGTTCAAATCTGCAGGCAGCTAAGTGCTTTCAGCTCTGCAGGGACTTCACCAGCCTGGTTAACCTTAGTTCTTCTGCAGCCTTGCTCCCAGACATTGCTCTCCTGTTAGCTTCCTTTTGAACAAAATTTCTACTTTTCTTTACGTGTTGATCTCTTTAACGGTGAAATTGCCCTCACTGAGAGCCATTTGCTAACTTTACCTTTTCTGTGTGTTTCTTTCTTGTTTCTCTGTTCTCTTACATGGTTCTGATGGATCACATGGCTGTTGCTGGTGCTGTTTCCTGTGGCCTTCGACCTTGGATGACCATTGGCCTTGTGACCTCAAAATGGTGTCCAACTAACAATTTACAATTAACATCTTTTTTTATTATTATTAACTCGTTTTGGGGCGTTTTATCTCTTTTTGTTTGTTTTGTTTTTACTTTTTCCTTCTTGGGGGCTTGGGGGGCTTGTTTTGTTTTCCCCTCCTAGATCATCAAGCCAAGAAGATGAAAACTGCAGAGAAAGGCTTTGGATTAGTGGCCTATGCTGGAGATTCATCAGATGAAGAGGAGGAACACGGTGGCCATAAAAACGCAAGTACTTTTTCACAGGGCTGGAGTTTGGGGTACCAGTACCCATCCTCACAACAACGAGCTAAACAACAGATGCCGTTCTGGATGGCACCATAAAAACTCCACAAGAATTTTCATTCATCTGGTTTTTTTCCCCTCTAGCAATAATGCATGTATATTCCAGAATGAACTTGGCAAAGACACGTTGTTTTTACATTTGCAGAAGCCAATTTCCCCTTGGAAGGGCTCCATTGTTTTTTAAATGCTCATTTTGGCAGTGTATTTGTCAATTTTAAAAAGGAATCATTTGGAGTAGCATCCTGATGGGGCTAGTCCCTTGTGCAAGGGAAAAGTGCTGTAAAGAGGAGCCAGGGAAGCCTCTTGGGCCATATTTTCTGGTTTTCCCAGATAACTTAAAGGGAAGAGTCAGTGACACTGACTTCACTCTGCACTTGCATTTTGGAGTACTTCTGCTGTCAGCCCCGGTGATCTACTGGTGACTCAGCCTCAATTTTGGACTTTCACCAGAGGGAAGGAACATCCAGCAGTCATGAAAAACTTGAGCATCACATTTTGAAAACTCTTGTTTTTATTTCAAACATCTCCTGTAACTCAGCTTGGTTTTATTTTGAACTGTGATTTTTGCAATCCTGCAAGTTCTCTTCTAGCCAGATGTTGGGGTGGGGGGATGCTCAGGTTTTTGGATAAATCCACTTTGCCCCAGGTGGACGTGGCACTGTAGCCCTAGTACTGAATTGTTTCCAGTCACCCCAGGACTCACTCCAACCCAGCAGGAATTCCTTTTCCAGAGACTCACCCCCATCTCTTCCCTCATTCACTG